>JXSR01S003461.1:28294-75463 GCA_000969725.1 Ophiothrix spiculata
AATAAACCACTAGCCATGCAGGATAATTATAGCTATATCAAAAATTGCACAATTCTTACCTTTTTCAAGAATAAAAGCAAAAACAATCGGCAAATTCACTCCTCAGCGAGACAAAGTAGTGCATTCTATGATTGCAAAATTGCCGTTTGGCGTAAGCTATGCGTGCGCGATAACGAGCGTTTCACGGGCACCGCGCGCGCGGTGCGTAAGTAAGCACTCAAGTACGCAAAACACGACGCAGTCTAAAGTAGTAAACAAGTATTGTTTATTCATAAGTCAGACATCATAAATAAAGCTAATAAAAAGTGCTCGTATTTTTTCAAGCAATGTGAATCAGTCGTCACAAACCAACACAGTGAAGCGCGTGTGCAGTTTTTGTAAGACTGATGGACTGAGTCTAGGCCCTTGGTACAAATTTGAATAAAATAAGAATGTAAATGTCTTCATGTTTCTTGAAAGTATTTATTTTCAATCATTTCAGTTATGATTTAGAACAGAATATTGTAGGGAGGGATGTATATAAACGTCCTCGTGATTTTGAAAGTGTTTATTTCAATCATTTCAGATATTAAGATTTAAAACAGAATATTGTTAGGGGGATAATACAAGCTACTGTAATAGTAGTGAACGTGACGTTTAAGTGCTCTAATAGGATCTAATGTCTTTGATGATCTTTAACGTTTTATTTAATGCCGCCAGGTTTTTACAGAAGTAATATCCTCCAGTGTATATCACTGTCTTCCTATGCATTATAGAATGAGAAGAAAATGAACTATTAATTATGGCGGCATCTATCAAGAGATGATTAATTCTTAAGGAAAGATTACGGAACACGGTAAGTCTTGTAAATCGTTGAGCTGGTGACGTGGTTTTCACCTATATCTCTGTTTTGTATAGTAAAACATGCATTCATGTAAATTATAATAGCAAAACATGTTATTAGTAAAAAGGGCCACTTTTGATAAATGAAGTGATATGATATATTTCAAAGAATGTGTTTAGAAAATAGACTTTGATACCTAAAAAGATTTCAAAGCATTTTTTAAAGAAATATATATAATTGGTAAATGGAAATTAAACATAATTGTGTCAATTTAGCATTTTTGCAACTATCGTGTATCCCTGTTTCACCTGTAGATGCGAGCTTTAAAAGTATAGCCTTGATGTTAACACTTTTATCAAATAACACACCGGACATTTGATTTAGTGCAACTCTTTATCATTATGTCTTTCCATGATAGACTTGTAATCAGTCAGTCAGATTGTAATCTCATGTCACGACAAAATGATAAAGAATGTAATGTTGTTATTACTATACTATTCATTAAATAGCTGCAGGTCGACCATTTAGAAGAGTGATTAGATATGCCAAGAGACTGAGGACCCCCTCATAGTGAATCATTTTGTTTGCTATGACATTATCAAATTCTGAAATCATTGATATTTTCTGATTTCAGAGCAAGAACGTGTGGCCTGACTCACTGAATATCAAAACGTGCACCCCTAAGGACAGCCAAGTGTTAAAAGTGTTGTTGTGGTTCTGTAGGTTTTGTTTTTCTTAAGAATTCTGGAGCAGATATAGTTGGCAGTTAGTGTTTCATTTGGACTACACAGTAGAGCATGTGTATCATAAATGTGACCGTTTATTTTAAACCAGCCGTAATGCATCAACTTGTCAATTGCAAGCAAGACTATGCTATATATAATAGGCGATGTTATATACCTCATATATAGATTCCTGTCTTCTGATTGGTTAAGAGTGAGGGCCTAGATTTAACTAGGCCCTATAAATTTACTATGCCCGGGGCATATTTTTCACTAGGCCCGCTCAATGCATTTTGCGTCGTATAACTCGATCTTCCCGCGCGCGACTATAAGCATTCATGGTCAAACACGCGCTGCAGTACGTAAGCTAGTTATCTTGTGCGCACAATACAACGCGGTAAGCACTGAAAGGAGAAACACTTACGTAAATTATCATCGGGCGCTTTGAGTGCTAAAATGGTTCCTTTAACCAATCAGAGGACAACAATCTATATATTCGGTACATAAAACGAATATTGACTGCTTTTATTTCGGGGTATGGTTTAAATTATTTCCCCTCGGTGTTCTCAAAACCATGAATATGCCCTCAGCTTCGCTTCGGGCACATTCATGGTTTTGAGATCACCTCGGGAAATACTGAAGTTGGTATATTAAGTTATTCCATGATAGACTAGTAAGGATGTAATCTCTAATCTTGTTATCGCTATATTATTCATCAAATATCTTGTGAAAGTAATTACAGTGTTGCAGGTCGCCAATTTTGACCAGTCAGTGTTTTGATATACGGTACCATATGCCTTGAGACCAAAATCGTAAATCAGTATAGGTTTTTGGACGTGGATGGCATGATAAGATTGGCTGTGTGATCGGTGACTTTGTGGTCGGTCATTTATCTAATAAAAGACCAATAAATTGTTTACAGGGTGTTTCTCGCAAACATTAATTCTAGATACATATGGATTTTCAAATTCACATAAATTTAGTCTTTATATGTTTTTCATTATTATTATGGGTAACCGGATCAGATACCTTAACTTACTGATACCATATATACCTAACTGATCGTTCTCAAGACGTGAGATTGACAAGTAGTAGAACATTATCCAACACTGGCGACCCTCAGGGTACAGTTCTTGTACCGTTTTTTATTCAATTTGTAAACATCTGATAGTAGATCCAGTGACCATAAGTGTCCACTGATTACATTTGCTGATGATACTTTTTGATTGGTTTAATTACACAAGACAACAATACCATTTTTAGGTGCAGCTTGATTTTTTATAAACTATTGTAATGCCAACTGTTTTGAGTTGAATATATCCAAAACAAAGGAAATTGTCATTGACTTCAGAACTTCATAGATCTTAAAGGAAGTAAATTTGAGCGCGTGTGATTATATAAATGTCTTTGCATCACAATAGATGATAAATGTGCATGGCATGATCACTTTGATTATCTTACCAAGAAACCCAACATCAGATTGCACTGTTTTAGAAAGTTGAATTTTTTTCATGTTGCCAGAAGAATTTTTACGAAATGGTCGTTTCCTGTAAGGAAAAAATTGCAAGGATTATGAATCAGGCAAGAAAGATAATCGGTGAGTCGCGGCAAAACTTTGACTCTTGTCTATGGTGTCCTGTTAAATACTAAACTTGCAGAAGTGATGGGTGTTGCCGGTCATCTACTACATGATAGAGTTAAAGGTCAGCTGACTTTCACGATCAGGGTGCATCAGAGAAAAACATAATCTTTTTTTTCTTCAATGTCATAAATTTAAACTTTGTTTTAAAGTTGAATAAATAGCTCACTGATCCCATTTTTTCCTTCAATTACATTTTCTATGAAAAGTCACTAATTTTACTAAACCTCTTTTGACTCATGCTGTATGCAGTATACTTATTTAATTAGATAGACCTACATTGACGTCGCTTAATAGTCCAAAAACCATGTTTTCGTTGTGTTCATGAGTATATCAAGGTAACAAAACACCATTTTAACGTGAAACGTTTGATATTTAATCATACAATGACTTTCTAACTATCCTGTAGATCCCTGACAGTAGTGTGATATGCAAAAAGGTGGCAGGATCCTGACGCATCGATTCGATAGCCTAAGGCAGGACTTAACCTAATAGGCAAGGTGATCAATGATATGATCTTGTTAAGACAGGAATAGTGTGAAAAGATGTTTAAATCACAGTTCTGTAATCGATTTTGAATGAGCCCATTGCCTTGGAAACTGAATTGATTTTATGATTCTTGATCCAAAAAAAAATGTAAAGGGTAAAGCGTATACACTTCTGAAAATCAGACAAAAATGCAACTTTCTATATACTCTGTTAAAAGCCGTTGCATCGGGGCATGACATTTTAATTTCCACGTTCTTCATATCTTACGGAGTGTATGAAAGGGCTGGAGTAAAATTGTACAATATTTATTGCTAAGTTGATTTTGGGAGCGGCCTTTGGTCAGCATGGTGTTTTCAAATGCTTTATTGATTATCCGGGCTAGTGCTTTTTGCATCCATAACCCGGTGTTCTATGAATTTTCATAAACATCCATGATAAAGTGGTTGGAAGTCTATCTGAATTGCTGATTTATTGAATATAACCTTGTTTTGTGATCTTAAAATCGACAACCTAGGTTAAGCCTGCTTAAAAGGTTCAATTAAATACAAGTGCACATAATGCACTTAGTTTTCTTCGTTTAATAATGTACATTACCAAGATCAAGTCATATTCAGCAAATACCTGCTAACCTTGACTTTGGAAAAGTATCCCAGCATTATTAAGAAAATACACTCTTCCAATTAAAGATCCCGTGTTTACTTACGCTTGTATCGCCTTTGACAGTTTGCAAAAGCAATGGTTAATTTAAAGAGCTAGCGTAACTACAAGTACATGTTATTTTAACAGAAAACAAACCGGGAGCCATTATAAAAGCATGGATATTGTTACAGACGAGGTGAAAATGTCCTTTGAATGAAGAGAAAGGTAAAAGATAATCAAATGGTGGTTTGATTCAATTAAATGCATATTATTGCACCATCGTCTACAATACACTACCTAGGCTATTAGTGAAACATAACTACTAATAGTGGATTATTTTGTTTTCTATTGGGTATTCAAGAAAGATTTTCACTCTGACAAACCTATTTGGTAAACGTAAAAAAGCAAGACGTTTTAGTAGAGTGGATGCATGTTAATTTTGATTTCACATGAACTCATTGGTTCAGGATCAGGACTCATGTTAAGCCATTGGTCTCTTTCATGTTTGACTCAAAAATTTGGATATTGCGAAGTATCTGATCACATAAACTCAATGGTTCAAGATCAGGAGTCATGTTTAAGCGTACTATAAGATTTTGATCAAAAATGGTTTATAGTAAAAATAGCCTTTAATGAAGGAATATGACGATCTAAAAGCGTTTTCGAGTGTACTTTTTAAAAAAAAAAAATTTGCCACCGAAAAATGGATAAAAAGCACATGCATGCTTTCCTCTTCTAATACATGTGGAATTAAATTCGGGATCTCAAATTTAATTCAACAAATGGTTATAACAGAAACAGTAAACATATTTAAGCCAAATCATTTGGAGGGTATTAATATCTACACAAAACAAACCCAATAAGCTAAAAAAATCCAAAGTCATTGGTGACAGGGGGTGCTTCAATTTAACACTTTATAGTATTGCTTTAAGCCATTAGTCTCTTTCGTGTATGACTCCAAAATTTGGATATTGCGACGTATCTGACCCAGATCCAGATCCAAAACTGTACTTGAACTGAACTGAATATGATTATGTTTATTGTCTTCATAAAGAATGAAATGCACATTTATATATGCGGGTCATATCACATTCAACATATTAAATAAATTCATCCTGTAATGTGATGTTACCTCATTTTCTTTTCAAAATGTGCTGAACAGAAAATATCGGCGATTACACATATTTCGTTGTCGTTCTTTTTTTGCGATTGCATCCAGCCCTTTGGGTGATGTGAGTGATGTCGACCTCATAAGGCAAACGTAGTGACAATTTCATTTCGATTATTATTTTGCAAAATAATCGCTTCCTCTCTGCTGTCATCGATCGTTTCACCGGCATATTTACCTATTTCTATATATTTCAAGGAGCAACAAATCATATCACTAAATTGGGACAGTCACTGTACTTAGGAATATTATTTGCACAAGCAATCCATCACATCAAGCGAGGCAAGATCACAAGTCTGTGTTTGTTGATTGTCAGAGAGTATCATGCAGCCTTAACCAAAATTGACACGTCGAGCAAACATTTGAAACGTTAATATTTATTATCTGTGCGCATATGAATGCAAAGAAAGATATCCAATAAACGTTTCAATAACATCTATATATGCATTCTTTTTCTTCTAAGTAGAAACTTCTTTGGTTGTGATATTTGTCGAAAAAAGACCATGTATGTACAATACAGATTTAAATCAAACATAATTGTATTGACTACTAACAGTCCTCTTTAGAAAACATATACAAAAATGCTTAATATTGAAATCACATCATAATTATTTCAAGCATACAATTGTGATCCTTACTTATAAAAAGAATTTAACAAATGCGCATTTTAAACACAATTACAAGATCCCTTAACCTTGACATTAAAGAGAAATCACAAAAGCTCAATTAAGATACAACGTTGTGTTTTCTTATGTCTTAAAATACAAGCTCATGTTTGTTTTGCCAGTGAACGAAGAAACTAATTTAAAGCGGTACAAAGCAGTAGCTAGGGTTTTATATTTATTTTATCAGAAAACAATCCGTGGGCTATTTTGAATACATAAATATTGTGACAGAAAAGGTTAAAGGCAATGAAAGGGTCATTTACCAATCACCTAATAAAAAGATGTAAAGGTTGCGTTATCATTGGTATAAAGGTAAATGCAATAATTCTACTCTATGGAAACATTTAATCAAAATTGTAAATATACTATATAACAAAAATACATTTTGAAAAACAAATATCACTCAAGGTCATCACGAATCTTCCACTGCTTCGTATTATTCAACAACAAATATATTGTATAATCCATGATTGATATCTAATAAAGAATACATTTCTATATATGTAAAATAGACACAATATCTCAAAATATATCAATCTACTGTAATGTGTTTTTCACATGTTCTAAGTCGTATATGCAAACTTAAAATCAGGAGCATTTTGTGCATTTCGAAGTAGCACAGAGGCAATAGGCTGACTTCAAAAAACAAAAGAGACAATAGGCCGAATTCATTAAGTGGTTTTTAATGGCTCTTTCTTGATTTTTTTAAAAGATGGACAGCTGTTCAGTTATTAAAGCTATACAAAGGGAATAGATACTTTAATGAATTCGCTTTAATGGGAAGTTGAATGCTCGTTGTTTAAAGTTAAAATATAGGAAAAACAAAGTTTTAACAACACATTACCCTTGAATTTGCATATACTGAGAATGGTTATTTGGAAGTATATTATCTATTAAATGTCAAGCCTATATTTGGACGTTCAAAATAAATTATGAAATCAAGTGATTATAAAAGCAAAGAATGAAAAATAGTATATCTTATACTAGTATCTAAAAATACCTAGAACGTATTTATTACCATATCTAAACCAAAATAAAACTTAACGTGTTAGCGAATTGATTACTTACTCTTTCGTTGTGACCACAACGCCAAGAAAGCTCCACATTATTGACTTAATGTCGCATTATCTGATGGCCTGAAACCAAATATCTCAATCAGGTTGGCTACACCTAGAAAGGAAATCACATTATTGTGAAATATGCCTTCATCTAGAAAGCGTGTAATTGGCATTTATGAGGTCTGTGCTTGCAAATATGTATATTAGTCAATATTTGGCTTGGGTGTTCATATGAGGTTTTAAGGTACAGTACCTGAAATCTGTGTAATATGAATACATTTGCAAATCGTTATGCTATTACGTTGTAGTTAAGTTGAAAAAAAGCATACAACCATTTTAATATACGTAATCAAAAGAAAGCCAGGAAAACATATGATGTTATTTATTTGTTTGTTTATTTGTTTCTTTCTTTGTTTCAGTTTCAGTTTTATTTGGCATATCAACTGCATGTAACATATACAATATACAAAAAACATTAAGGGTTACATATCATAGGTCTTAAATTACATAAAAAACAAAAATACAGAATGCCAAGGATAGCCCAAGAAATTCCTAAAAAGGGCTTATTTCCATTGGGGTCGTTTGTGTGTATACAAACAATACATTATATAAAAATATTCAAGTAATAACACAAAAAATAAGATATTGCACATAGGTTACTAAAAATCATATACATGTGGGAAAGGCTGCCATAAGTTAAATAACAATCATGATAAAAGATGACTTTTTACTGCTTTCTTGAATTACACATATGATTTAGATGTTTTTATTTGAGTTGGTAACTTGTTCCACTCTTGAATACCTGTAAAATAAAAAAGTATTGCGCTGTTGACCATTGATTTTTGGAACAAGAAAATTAGTTTGTGTGTGTTTGATTTTGTAGGCTGGTAGGTTTGTTATTTTTCTTGTTTCTTTTAATATAAATATTGTAATTATTGTAAGGTATAGCAACATATGTCGTATGTTTAATTAACCTATTATTATTGTAAACAACAAGATAATCAAAATAAAAGATCTAGATTACAAACTACTAAAATCTGTTTCAGCCGAAATTTATATGATATATAGCAATTTAAAGTTTGACTTTTTCCAACTGTTTATGTTTTGCTATTTACTTTTTACCATTTTAAAATGCCTTTCACAGAAACGAACTTAACAATTTGAAAAGAGATTTGAATGTAACCTTTTTCATATGACAAGATGTTGGTTTCCACTCCGCGCTCTGTATATTAAAAAGCCTGAAGTGTATCTCACAAAATGTCAAATAAACCATGAATTCGGTTGCTGCTTCAATGGTCGTTTTGTTCTGGTCGTTGGAGGCAATGGGATAAAATGTCAGCAACATTGCAAAGAAATCCCAACAAAACTCATGACAGATTAATTAAAAGACCTTAGGCATCGTCTATCTGCGTATTATCAAGTTACAATACAGCAAGATGTGCAATTTTGCTTCAAATATGGTCAATAAAACTGAAAAAATATCGCTCAAGTATAAAAACTAGTACTTCATGTCGACACATTATTTGCAGAGGAAATGAAAAGATATTACAAAATAAGCAAGTTTGTGTTAAAAATAAGTGTGATTGAATATTACTTGATAACAACTATAGAACTTGATTATACCGTATTTCAAAATATTTACAAATTGAATAAAATGAATAATAACCATTTCATGAAACCAAATATCAGGGTCTTGATCAGATTTTCGTGTTTTACACGGAAAATAAATAGATGTCTTTTTCATGACTTTAACGATAGACATTATCATGGGTTTTTTATCATGAAAATATAGCAATGAGAGGTCCAGCTATTTTGAAGACACTCCAAAAATGGTCAATATGTAACATATTGTTGAATTATGTAAGTCAAAGGGCTATCAGTCAGTGCTTAGGTCATATACAAATGAACTTACAGGGTGGTGCATTTAAAGATGGCCTAGCACCAACCAGGATAAAGATATTCTTGCATTGTTAATGACGGCAGCACTGTAGCCTGGCAGAATCATTGAAATTGGTAAAGTATTCCAGATTTTACCACAATTTAGGTGATTTGTAGATACTGGAAGTAGCTACTGCATGTTGATTTAAAGGCCCATGAATTAAGACAGGTCTAACCCAGTTCGGCGGAACTCACAATTCGGATACGTATCTTAATTTAGATACTCCGTATCAAAATTCTGATACCCGTATCCGAATTTGGATTAAAAACAGCTGAAATGGGATATCAGCTGAATTGGACCTTTGAGGTTTTTTCCAGCATTTATAAGCATAAACCTTTGGTCTTGGAACAGGCTAGACTTGAACCAAATCAAAACAGTATTTGCATTCATGGAAGAAAGAGTTAATTTGGCGATTTTTTTTTCACGTGACCTGTCGGACAAAGTCGTACTTTGAGTCCTTGAGGGTTAATGCAAATAGAAAATGGAGATGTTATAAAATATTTAATGTTTTTCCAAAAAGATACGTATGTTTATGTTTAACTGTTAGAAATAAAAATTCTTCGTGAGGTCTCATCTGTCTACCTGTCGCTTGTTTTACCAAACTACAATATTATCAAAAACTCGCATTCATGAAATTTTAAAAATGTATCTTTCCCTGTAAGACCTTTAAATTAGCAAATAAAACAAGAAAAATGCAGCTCAATTTAACTACGAAATGAACAAGATATCGGTCATCATATTTACCGGTTCAATATCTTTGAAACATAGAGAGCATCGCAAACGACAAGCGGATACTTTCGTACAGGTCAATAGGTCTCTAAGCATATATGACGTCACTTACCATGACACACGTGATTTATTGAACTTTGACTGTTGTTCGATATGACCACACGGGGGCGTAGCATACTATACTAAGCATCATGAAGTTTAATCAAATCGGTAATGAGTAAGTTATTCCATTCAGACTTCCCTTTCTATGCAAAAACACTCTCGTGTTAAATTAGCTCACCTTCTTATTCCACGATTTGACATTATGATCTTTAGCAAAGTGAAGGCATCATAAATGACTGCTGTATGTGAGCAAATATCCGTTGGGGTTTCATCAAGACCACATAGACCATACAGAACAAGATAATAAAAGCAGAGACGAATGCCAGGGGTGAAATGCTCTAGATAAAAGTTTAATATAACACTGTAATCATGCAGATTGATATTCAAAAGTGCCAAGTCTTGCCTTCCAAATACTTTAACTTAATAAACTACTAGTGAACTGAATTATTATCGCCTATCTTGGATCTTACTGAGAATTTAATATTGTATAGTTCTCTAAATAAGGTCGATTTGTATTAATGATAATCGTAAAAGTACCACCAGAAATGTTGGCTCAATGATGAGTCACCAGATGTTCAATTTTTTTTTCGGATCAGCTGATTTAATGCTTGTGTTTCTCAATTTTTATCAGTTACATAATAGAATGGAATATGTGTACAATTCTATACATTCCTTTGCCAAGTAAAATAAAAACAATATTCCAAATGAATTGGTTTTCCCATGTGTATCTCAGTTTCTCACGGGATTTGAGAATTGATTCCATACTTGTATTGGTCATAACTTGCTATGTGCTGCAGGGTCATGACAGTCGATCAATAAGAACAGGTATCATGGTTATGATATCATGTCCCTAGCATAGCAAACAAGGTACATTTTGCATTTGGAATAGACGGAAACTTTGACCATAAACCAGGATACATTTCACACATCTAGAAGCCTGCCACCTCAAACTGTAACACAGATCCAAAGATAACTGTTTTGGTAGACAACAAAGACCCGAAAGATACACCCAAAATATCAATTTCAATCCTAAAATGTAGTCCTAATTGGAATGGAAAAAGACATTTGGCTGATTCATAAAACTATAGTTTTTAGAAAATCAAGTTTAAATTGAGATTTAATCCATTTTTCTTTTATGTTTATGATGATATAACCTGATTAATATGATAGAAAACACTTCAAAGGTAGCGTTTCTTTCGAAATTAGAGATCTTTTTACTATACTCAGCTTCAATGGCCCGTGTCACGTAATACTAGTATACTAAGTCGACCTTTATATTGAAATGGCGGGTCACGTTAAAATTACTTTTAAAAGATTCTATTTTAAATTGAAGATCATCAATATTCTACTAAATACAATAAAAAGGGATTCATCTAACATTTATTTTTATGCGTTGTTTTAAAATCATTATAATATCGACCATGACGTTTAGAAATACAGATAGTTAATTTTTATCATTCTGTATTCAATGCCACGGGCTTTATGCAAATGCAAAATAATATGCACATTAAAAGTTCAAAATTATTGAATTAATTATGATAGAAGAAAAGAAAAACGAAAATTATACGAAGACTTCAGCTAAAACGTGACGAGTTTGCTTTATACCCACGTGTGAGAATGGACGTGTCAGCTACACATTATTTGTACTGAGCCATGTGTCGATTGCTTACGTGACTTTTTGATAAGGTCCACGAGAACAGGTAATTTCTGAAGAAATCAAATATTTGAATCTTAAATGTATTATTTATATTCGTTTGAATTTGAAAATTTTGCAGCTGTTGTGTTAATGTTTGAACACGAATATTTGACGACAATCCATCACGCGTGTACAGTGCGCTGGCAAGTAGTTGAAACAAGACTTATTTGCTTTTACGGCGGACGGTGTTTTTTATTCCTGGTACCTTTTAAATAACAAAACAAGAAGGATAAAACTGTTGGACTTAACATTATTGTTAGTGGACAGCGCCTTGAACCCAAAACCTCATGATACAAGTGTAATGCTTTAAATATTCTACGTTTCAGACACGTAAAAAAACAAACCAGTTACGTCCTTTACTCTGTTCCATTCTTCACACCTGCTGTGACATTCGTAAATTTAAAATATCACTAAAGAAATATAACGCTGTCTTAAACTCGTCTAGTTCGTATATTTTTACTTTTGTTGGTTTTGTCGCACTTTTAAAGAGCTTAGAGAACCCGTATTTATATCAAAATCGACAATATTATTAGAGAAGTTTGCAGCCAGCTCCAACGTACAAACTGAATATAAAATAGAACACATTTACAAACAAAAAACATCTTCAATGGTTGATTGACATACCGTATATCTACTTGTGATATACACGAGGACAGAGGAAGGAAACATAATAAGATTTATAATTATGAATCATGAACCTTCCACAGAATTATGCTATCCCTCGAGTACAATTCTAGTACAAGATTGGAATGTGCACATTTGGACCATTATTCGAGTACAATAATATTTAAGTACAATTCTAGTACAAATTTTTTGTACTAGAATTGTGTTCCAAATGTGCACATTCCAATCTTAGAATTATACTCGATTTTCTCTAGGGATTGGACCATTATTCGAGTACAATAATATTTAAGTACAATTCTAGTACAAATTTTTTGTACTAGAATTGTGTTCCAAATGTGCACATTCCAATCTAAGAAATATACTCGATTTTCATTAGGGATTATCCAATATTTATTTCCATATACACAAATATCCAATTCATAAATTGAATATTACAGTCACAATATGGGTAATATGAAAAAAAAAATAATCTTAGAGGAATGAGAAATCGTTTAATATAATAATGCACAATGCATTCCCAGAGTTCATACCACACACTGCAAACAATTGAATCATTCAGCAACAAATGCATGGCATGCCCGGGGGGAGGGGGTCTTCAAAATTGTTTGTACGGGTGTGTGCCTGCCGGACTCTGAAAAACCGACCATCTCTATACCTATTTTAAGCTCAAAAACTCACCCATCAATATACCAATTTTATTGGAAAAGCACCCAATTTTACTCAAATTGGGTGCTTTTTTTCAAATTTCCCCCCAAAGCACCCGAATTATGACAATTGGGTATCTGAGATGAAAACCACCCTATCAATATACCAAAATCCTGGAAAAATCACCCCAAAAGGCAGGCACATATACGTATACGTTGTCAATGTAAGTACCCCCCCCCCCCGGATGGCATGCTTAGTGGTGCACAGTTCATCGACTCTAAAGTCTAATTTTGTCAATTCTTAAGACTTTTCTTTAACATGTTCGTATATTGCCCTCTTGATTGGAAAGAGAAAGGACAAGTATGATATATTATATACAATTCTAAAGCTTTGAATATGAAGACTTCATACTGTGTGAATAAAACTCAGTTTTTAAATTGGCGACTTTCCGCTTATTTCGCTGGAAATCTCACATTTGTATTAATCTCAACCACAACATCTTTCTTCTATTAGGTAACGAGATACAGGGACACGGTAATCTTGATTTAATCAAGCTTTTGATGCATTAAAACATTGTATTATCACAATTCGTATTAGGCTATTTCATACATGTTTCATCATACCCGAGGTAGTAAAGATACATAACGAACATGACAATATAACAATAACAAAGATTCATGAATTTTTATTTTTATTCTTAATGAAAATCAGAGATTGATAAATTATTCATTTAAATTCTTTTTAGTGATATTTAAATTGTCTGAGTATATAAAGTTCTGCTTTTTGGAGAGATAAAAAAACGTCTAACTTTGTATGAAAACTCGATGTCAATATCTGTTATTAATTTATCTTAGGATAAGTTTCTTCATATATCTTTACATTACAAATCGCCAATGTAGAATGTCTTTACGTAAACCATTAATTTTGATACAACTGATGAACAAAAACAAAATTAAGATTTTGGTGGCAGGAATTGGTTTTGAGTTTAAAAATTCAACGTATTTTGTATTAACATGTTTAATATGTTTACTTCTCTTCCCATTTTACTATCTCCTTCTGTTTTATTTCTTTTCTTTCCCTTTCAAAATATTAAAATATCAAAATGACGATTAGATTACATAATGGACATTACAGTATATCTAAATCTATATACACTAACACTTGAACCTCAGGTGATTCTGCATTTCTCTTGTTTTCACAATAGTACATCAATATTGGATATGATCAAACTTTGGATTTCATTTTCATGAGTATCATGTAAAAGACTGAACTAATGCCTTTGTTTTTGCACCACACACTCATCTTACAATAGCGGTTCAAGTACATTATTTTCAGGGCATCGAATTACGAATGAATAAGATTCAGAGACAACTGAAATAAAGTAAATGTAAAAACAAAGGTTAATTAAACAAATGATCAATTATTTATAATGCCGCAAAGTAATATCTCAATATGTGACCATTCATCTCGAACTAGCCGTAAATGCAAGCACTTGCCATTTTCACCTTTTCAAACATCTGGAAAGACCATGCCATAAGAATTAAAATTACACCTTATTAAACTTCACTCGTTGTTATTGACTAAAAGATTAAAAAGTGAGATAAAGGCGTTCAAAGATATGTAAGCCCAATGATTTCTGTTGATGGTCCTTAGAACATATTTCAAATTTCCGATCTATTTCCGGCGATGAAACATTGCAGATGTTTTTGAACTAAGCATAAAGATTGTGAATCTGCAAAAAAAGCAATTTTGGCAAATTCCGACCTTTGCACGTACTTTTACCTGTAGCGCAAATGAAGTTTGCTGCATTTACGGCTTGTTCGAGATGAAAGGACACAGATTCAGATTCAGTAATCACAGTAAAAAAAGTTTATATCTTGTCTTGTCATAAGCATATATAAAATTAATTAATTCAGCTCAATGATGACAGTTTGGCGCCAACATAGATTAAAAAAGGCGAGTATTCCACTTGCTTTGCGATGTGTTTCTTATGTCGTTCCTTTATCGTATTTATACATTATTTGCCTTCTCCTATTGAATCAATATTGGTAAACAGCCTATACCTGTAAAAGGTTGGGTAAAATTTGAACACCCTTACCATTTGGCAACTTATTTAAAATCAAAATGAATCAAATTCTGCACAACAAAGTCACCATCAGCTGAAACAAGTTGATATGGCCCCATTAATATAATATAATTTTGCTATCTACCAAATATCTGCAACTACGAACAAATAACATATTGAATAATAAGTGTGCACTGTTCATGCCGTTAGTAAAGAAAAAGTTATAAAAACATGGAATATTCAGTGTTCCCGCTAAGGTTTTTGAACTCGAGCCATTTTGACAAGGTTGAAGAGGTGCTTGCGCCCAAATCATTATGACATGTGGCTGAAGGACCACTGGTGGTTATGATACTTATATTAGTTTTGTTTTATCATCTGTTTACATTCTTGTATTCCTGTTCAATTCCGTTTTAATGGTTTTCACTTCAATATAGGGCAGCAAAAGTAGAATCATATTGGCACATTAATAATTCATACACTTTCATGTTATTAATGAGAATACCTTTTTGTTGAGGGAGAATCAAAATGCTGGGCTTTTCAACGTTCTCTACCTCTTTTGCTATGGATAATGGTGTCCGTTCAAAATAGTCATAGATTAATACAGATGCCACAAAAAGATTTTGGAACCTTGTCAAAAGCAGATTAACGATAGCTAACGATTACTGGAGCTGCGTATAAATGGTACATGCCAATTTCATAAAAATTACCTTATGAAACATTTTTATGAAATAAGTTGTTTCAACTGATATTAAACTGTCAACAATTTATTTAGGGGTGTTTTTAAAACTTTGAATGAAAGTTCAAATTTCAGCTATACATAAATTTTAAATCAGCGTGTTAATTTTGAACGATAGGATTACATGTGTTATCGTTTAACATTTTAAAGTACTTGTTTTTCGCATTAAGTTTCAATTTATAATAAAATTCATTGACATTTTGATGATTTTTCAGCATTCAGTTTCATCCTCTTCCTACTCTTCGTACAAGCCTTTTTTGATAAAGTTATTCTTGGCACAGCATATAAAATGACCCAAACGGAATTCACATTTTCAGTAATCATGGTAATAATCAAATATCTCCGTGTGCATTAAAGTCAAACGAATTATTTTCTGATTTCTTTTTGATACTTCATCTCTAGATGACCTATTTCACTTTTTCTAGAAACTACGGAATCTAGAAACTCACATAATCCCTAGCGACGCGCACTATCGTTACTAACAGTCGTTTTCAGTTGCAAGTTTTTAGTTGCAAGTTCGTTACCCTCCGTCGTTACCCTACGTCACAGTGTAAACGCACCTTTACGTTGGTCATTGCAAGAAGAGTGTGAGACAGCCTTTATTTTTCATACTCTTTAAAATTATATGTACATATACGTTTAATAAGGCACGCTTATTGAAAATATTTAAAAATAACAGCTGATATTTGGGTTTTTATTCAAAAATTTAGAAAATATACTGTGTTAACTTTTTTTCGAGTTTTTCTTTCATGATTTCTTAAAAACATTTATTAATAATGAAGATCCATAGATTAAAGGAAATTATCTTCAGACAACGTACTCTTCGTTTCCAACAAAGGTCTAATTGACTGACAGCAATTCTCATTCTGTGATGTATTTTTCACTACTTCCATCATTTGACTTGATTTTGTTTGCAGCTATTAACTTGAAATGTCGATTGGTTTAATGTCCCATTAAATGGCCGTAACTTGAATTGTGTGTGAATTAAAGCAAAATATTGACTTACCGTCATGGTTTGCAGGAAGAAATATTATTAAAATGCCAGGAGGAATGGCAAAATTTACGCAAGACACCTAATAATCATTAAAGCGTGAAATTACTGTTTATTAGAAAATCATCTTTGCAATATGAATATGAAAATATACTAATGACTTGCTATGCTATGACTTTGTTTAATACGAATCCTTGTGTTATATAGATATTCATTTTAGTTCAGACTGCTATTATTGCTGACTGTTGGTCAGATTCTGAACTCATGACCCTCCTGTTATTTCTGTCTAATAAAATGGATCTTGGATACCTCTCTCTTTGATTTCAACAGAACATTTTGCAACCATGCTGAAATTATCGAAGAGGGGGTTATAATATTATAATCCAGCATGTATGCGCTATTCACCGTAGTGGCATGGCGCTTGACATTATTATTACGCTGTTTTTAGAAATCGTCACCATCAACATTCGACTCAACAAGATCGCAAACTTAAGACGCCGACATATCGGAACTTAGATTGTATTATTGCCCTAACAGCTCCCCCAATACGCTTGGTTCGTCGAAGCAATCGAGATTAAATGTCTTGCGCAAGGAAATAACGTTGGGCGTTCGGAATCCTACATTGTACCACTAGACCCAATAAGTAAATCGCTGTAAACGTAAATTGCAATGGAGAATTATGGCACTGCACAGTGCCTACAAATACAATTGCACGAGAACCTTAAAATACCTTTATTGTAAAGCATATGTGTTTATGAACAATCAAAAAGTTCCCATACTGAACAAGAACTCTTGAAATCAACAAGACGCGACAATATAACTTCATGTTATCAGTATATCTCAGCAAAGCTCTGGTCTCAGCAAACAGGAAAGCAAATTTAAAACAAATGAACAGATGAAACATAAACAGAAGTTTCAGATAAATGTAGTCATTAGAATGAAAAAATGGGTCATTAGAATGCATTCAAAATGAAAATGTGTCGTGTAAAACTCACACAGTACAGAGTAAAAAGGAATCATTCATCGAAATTACCAAAACGTTGGTCTTTTAGAGTGGGCATATCAAACAAATGTGTCAAAGAAAGTATTGTTAAATATTAGAAGTAATTACGAGTCATCCTGTTTGATACATTTTCTTTCTAGTGAAAACCAGTTACCTACAGTCAAAAAAGTACTCAAAAACACAAGTGCTGTATCATGTAATCTTTGCGCAACTGAATTTATTTCAAATTTACAAAATACACTATGATTTTTGTTTTGGTTGTCGCACATCCTTTATTTTTCCTGTTATGGAAGGACAATTATCTAGTTTATTTTTAATATAAAATTAATTTACAGTATGTATCATGCTTTTAGAATTAAAAGCACTTTATTAACTATAAATCTCTTTTTGATACACTCTGTATATTTCATTAGACTCTGAAGAATCCAGTTTGATAACATGAAATTTGCAAATTCGATTACGAGATTTTTTTTTTGACAGACATAAAGAATATGACAACACAAATGGAGGTATGGCAGGCCCTTTTAATTTGATAATACAAAAAACAAGGGCAGACGAGCGGTATGGCAGACCCTATGCTTCCAAGGAAAGAAACGAAGACGAGAGGTCAAAGAAGTTGCAGGATCCCCACGTCTAAATCAGATTAGACTATGCACTAGTCGAATCATTATCATCATCTTTAACTCTATAGTCATACGATCTTTTAATCTGTCAAACTATTCTAGAGTACTTCCAAAACAAATACTTTATAGAAATCATAACTGTTATTCTAAGTTGAATATCTCATGTCAAACCTATAGTCCTATCGCCTTTTATACCTTCAATGATAGTAAATATTTAATGACTACCCAATAGGCTTTCTCAGGTGTAACTTTCATCTTGCATATTCTTTCTCCATGTGAATAGTTAAGGATTAAGAGAGAGGGAGAGAGCGTTAATCAATCATATCGGCTGTTGCAAAATATTCATGTGTAAATAAGTAAAACGAACGTTCATTATGTTTGAAATCGGTTTAAATCGATAAAAAACTCTTAAAAGAAAATAGATTGAAACGGTTAAAAAGAAAATAGATTGAAACAAAATGTTAACATTCAAAAACGCTTTAACTATGAGTTTTGCCATTTTTGGCTTGTCTTCATACGTCATGGTGCACACTTACCAATTATTTAATTTACTTTCATGATATAATATAGACTAGTACTAGATCTAGTAGAAAGCACATACCATGACTCAAGGCAATTGTACTGAATGGCTGACAAACCAATTGCTATTCAAAATAACTCTGTCGATCGATATCCTCCAAACGGAAGCAAGTGAAATTTCGTCTTCAGGAATATTAAATACCTATAATAGCATGCAATGTACCCTGAACGTAATCCATTATGTACCCATTATGTGCATTAAGACAAATCAATAACACATCATGACGTTATATGACTTCCGGAAGATCAGACAAAATGGCGGAGAAGTAGCATAATACTATTTAAGAAATTCAGGCTCAGATTGATTACATTTGTGTACCGCCGCGGCAAAAGGATGCAATTGTCGACTCTGGATGTTTCTCATTGTAGCCTATATTTACTTATAGATATGCTACAATGAGCAACAGCGTTATACGGCATTTTAAAAGGTTTTGGTCAAATCGATGATGTCAAATACCGCCAGGGACCATTCCATAACCCTATTTTTGAAAATTGAGGGGCGTTGAAGGATCATTTTGTGCTTTGCTTCCATACATTCTCTTGGCGCAGTCAAACGTGTCCAACACATCTAAACACCTGCTTATCACTCTACCACAGGTAAACATTCCATATGACTACTCAATTTGAGTAGAGTAGTGACCTTGACCCAGGCGGGGTCAAATCAAATTTGACCTAAAAATCACGTTTTTGACCCATTGTTGTTGTTGTCCCTCCCCTTACCAGTACATGAGAAAGTTGATCGCATTCGGAGTTCCTTTTACACCCAACAAGATAACCTATCAAATCTGGTCAAAAGCAACATACGTTTCCATATATTTTCATCATTGATTGACCTTTACATAACAAAGTGTATGGGCAACCGTGTATTTGCTCAATGATCACCAAAGACGTAATGATGAAGTTAAAGGATACAAATACCGTTAAAAAATCATGGTTTCGTTTTTAATGTCAAACATGTCTCTCCCTAACCTACAGAAAATAGGACTGTTACCTCAACAGGTAATGTGAATAATAAAGACCACGTTTGTTGCCAGATGAATTTTGCTTGTACCTCTATACAAAATCGAATTAGATAAGTACTGATATTTCTTCAAGATAGGAATGACTGATTTTTAACAACCTAATGAGCTTTGAAATAGTTTGCATTTTGTCAAAAGGGACAATGATGACGATAGGGTCGTATAAATATTTCTTTAGTTTGCGAAACGATTTGTAATTATAATATATTTTTAGTTTTTCCCAATCTAGTTACCTACCAAGAATTTTTAACAATACATATATACTACTATGCAACTAATGTTTAGGGTTTTCTATATGATTCTGGTTTTCTTCACTGATGTGTATATAAAATACAAATCATAGTCAAACATATCCTTAATCCTACATTCACTCTTACAGTAAAAGATTACTTTGGTTTCTGTACATCAATGAGGATACATCTAGCTAACACGTTCAGTACTCCATCAATTTCCAAAGAAATACAGTTGAAGCCTGTTATCAGAGCTGACTGCTCGGAAACTATATTGAGATGTTGACCGTGGTTAAATCAACAAAATTGGATTCAAGTTTAAATTATGTCGTCATTTCTTTTCAGCGTCAGACACCGCTAATTACACACTGACATTTGGTGGTTACATGTTCCTATCACTTTTGACTTGTATTCTACTAATTTTATAAATGTTTTTATTGTTTATATGATAGTACATTTTAATTTTTTTTGAATTCTGTCTATTTTTTTCCTTTCTACTTTCACGATATTTATATCAGCCTTGACTACTCATTGACAAAATGAAAAAAGACGAACGTACCGCCATTATCTCAAAATTTAAGTTTTTTGCAATAATTTTGGTAGCATGGTTAGTGAAATACTGTAGAGTTTTGTGTCTCGTTGGTCAGTGGGTTTTGAACATACTTACACATAATATATTTGTATCAGTGTTTAATGTATAAATACTGATAAAAAAACTTTAGTACTAAGTATCCATTTATTTGACCCACAGACCTAGTGGAGTAGTAAATTTGTTCAAGAATATTCGATCTTGGATTATTTTTTCTAGCCATACTTCAAAAAGATGGACACAACCTTATGATTTCAAAGCCCTTTGTACAAATTTAGCTAAAGAATGTAAATGTCTTCATGTTTCTTGAAAGTTGTTTATTTCATTCATTTCAGATAATATGATTTTAAAACAGAATATTGTTAGGAGGATAATACAAACTACTTTAATAGTAGAGAACGTGACGTTTAAGTGCTCTAATAGGATCTAATGTCTTTGATGATCTTTAACGTTTTATCTAATGCCGCCAGGTTTTTACAGAAGTAATATCCTCTAGTGTATATCAGTGTCTTCCTATGCATATAGATTGAGAGGAAAATGAACTATTAATTATGGCGGCATCTATCAAGAGATGATTAATTCTTAAAGAAAGATTAAGGATTACGGTGATTCGTTTAAATCGTTGAGCTGGTGACATTTTTTCACCTATATCTCTGTTTTTGTATAGTAAAACGTGTATACATGTATAATAGCACTTTTAATAATTAAAGTGCTATGATACATTTCAAAGGATGTGTTTTAGAAAATAGACGTTGATACTTAAAAAGATTTAAAACCGGGTTTTTTAAGAAATATAATTGGTAAATGGAAATTAAATATACTGTGTAAATTAAACATTTTTGCAACTACGGTGTATCCCTGTTTCACCTGTAGATGCGAGCTTTAAAAGTATAGCCTTGATTTTTTACTTTTATCAAATAAACACACCGGACATTTGATTTAGTGCAACCCTTTATCATTATGTCATTCCACAATAGACTTGTAATCAATCAGGCAGATTGTAATCTCATGTCACGACATAATGATAAAGAATGTAATATTGTTATTACTATACTATTTAGTTAAACCATTAAATAGCTGCAGGTCGACCATTTAGAAGAGTGATGCGATATGCCAAGGGACTGAAGACCCCAACATAGTGAATCACTTTGTCTGCTATGACATTATCAGATTCTGATATCATTGATAATTTCTGATTTCAAAAACAAAAAAGTGTTGCCAGACTGATTGAATATCAAAATGACAGACCACTGTAGGTTTTGTTTTTCTTATTGTTATTAAAAAGAAAAGAATTCTGGAGCAGATATAGTTGGCTTTGCTGCAGTTAGTGTTACATTTGGACTACGCAGTAGGGCCTATGTATCATAAATGTGACCGTTCATTTTAAGCCTGCCGTAATGCAACAACTTGTCATTTGTAAGCATGACTATGCTATATATAATATACGATGCTATTCTTAATATGGATTAAAACGACACCGCATTGATCTTCCCTTCGTTTCAAGATGCCAAGTTTTTGCCCGTCCAACACTGACAAAATTATTTCGTCAAACTTGGTGGAAAAGTCGTCAAACAGGGGTTATAAATTAGTCATGCAAGTGAATTTCCCCTTATTCGTCGCTTGACGATATTTGCGGGCGCATGACAAACGAAAACAAGTGCAGGACAAAATATTTTTGTAACTGTACGAATTACAAATCTGTGAAGGACGAGTTTGAACGATTGACAAATCTACTTTTTGTTAATTGACAAATGCACATTGTCATGAGCTAAGGTCAAGACAAACTAATGTAGGCATGACAAGCTATGTTGACAAACTTCTTTGAGCACGACTAACCATACCTGAGAGCTGACGAATTTGCATGACGAACAATATCGTATATAACGGGTTTCCGTACCTTCAAGAAGTGGCGTGGCGTTTTATTCTCGATTCGATTCGATTGCACAGGAGGACAATCAGCGACAACACCTCTTTGGATTCGGATAGAACAACTCTTTAATTCCAGGTTATAGGTTTGTGCCTAACCTATCATCTCATTCCGACCAGACCGCATCGGATTCGGAGTCGGACAGAACAACACTACTAGACTCAGAATTCCCGTACTCATACTTAAGCTTACTCATACTTCATCATCAGATTCTGACCAGACTTGTCCATCTAGATGGACCTCACAAGCGAGCGACGTAGGCACACGTTGCGAGGTCCATCTGGATGGACTAGACCAGACAGCCATTGCAAAACCTGCAAGCAGAACCTGAGTGTTTCGTCTCGTTGATTTCACATGGATTAAGCCATACCTAAATGGAATTAGTCTACCGAAAACAAAACCTCTTAAAAACTAGTGGCACTTGACAAATTAAGTGACGAATTAATATTCTTGCATGACAAATTAATTTTTGTGCATGACATATTGTCTTTTGCTCGTGAAAAACTAATTTTTCAGCATGACTAATTGTCATGAGAAAGTCGTCATACTAGACCGTTTTTCATGACTAATTATAATTCGTCGTTCAATACTTGTATGACGAATTCCACGACAAATTATAGTTTGTCATACTAGACCATTTTCATTCGTCGTTCAATACTTGTATGACGAATTCCACGACAAATTATAGTTTGTCATACTAGACCATTTTCATGACAACTTATTATTTGTCAAATGATGAAATAAAATGTTCAGTGAAGGTTGTCAGGGTGCCAAACGTGAAACGCCTTCAAAGATCAGTGAGCGCTATAGTGTCTGTTGTAGTCCTCAGAACATACAGAGGTATTTTTCATTTTCTTACAGTGAAACTTTTTGGTGTTTTTAGGTAAGCATAACGATTACGAATCTGCCAAAAAATCATTTTCGGCAAGTTTTAAAGTTGTTGCATTTACAGCTGTGTAGAAATGAACGAACGCATGTTAGCTTCATAGACAGGATGTTTTCATGATTTAGATTTAAATGTCGGATCATGATTTAAATGCCGGTGTACTAATAATGAAAACATTATGATGAGTCTCAAAGGAATACTTTGATAATTAAAAACGTGTATGACTTTTTATTTTCACAGGAATTTAGTTTTAATATTGAAATTTGAAATATTCTGAATCAGAAGTATCTACACTTCGTTTCTATGTAATATTTAAATCCCGTTTTGCCTTGATGTAATTATAAGCTTGATATTTTTAACTCTTTTATCGAATAAAAACAAGGGGACACTGAAGTTGGTTTAATTTTATCATTAAGTTATTCCATGATAGACTTCTAAGGCTGTAATCTGTAATGTTGTTATCGCTTTATTATTCATCTAAATTTATCTTGTGAAAGTGATTACAGTGTTGCAGGTCGCCAACTTTGATCAGTCAGTGTTTTGATATACGGTACCATATACCTGGAGACCAAAATCGAAAATCCGTTTAGGGTTTTAGGTGGACGTGGATGGCATGATAAGATTGGATGTGTGATCGGCATTTATCTAATATAAGAGCAAGAAATTGTTTCAAGGGTGTTCCTCGCAAAAAATGATTCTAGATACATACGGTATGGATTTTCAAATTCACATAAATGTAGTCTTGATATGTTGGTTTAATTATTATTATTATGGGTAACCGGATGAGATACCTTAACGTACTGATACCAAACATACCAAACTGGTCGTTCTCAAGACGTGAGATTGACAAGTAGTAGAACATTATCCAACACTGGTCCTCCTCAGGGTACAGTTTTTGCACCATTTGTATCCACTTATTTTTATTCACGGTTTTCGTCTCCTTGTTTCCTTGGGCAAGAAACTTTACACTACTTGCTCCGTGGTCGGACAGTCACATAAAGCCGTGGGTCTCCTGTGCGAATGCTCCTTCATGGGGCGCTGCTATTTAATCATACAATTACTTTCTATATCCTGTAGATCCCTGACAGTAGTGTAATATGCATAAGGCGGCAGGATCCTGACGCATCGGTTCGATAGCCTAAGGCAGGACTAAACCTAAAAGGCAAGGTGATCAATGATATGAACTTGTTAAGACAGGAATAGTGTGAAAAGATGTTTAAAGCACAGTTTAGTAATCGATTTTGAATGAGCCCATTTCCTTGAAAACTGAATTGATTTTATGATTCTTGATTATAAAATTATAAAGCGTTTAAAGACGTAAAATGTAAAACTTCTGAAAGAAAGGCGTTCTATGACTTTTCATAAACATCCATGATAAACGTGGTTGGAAGTCTAGCTGAATTACTGATTTATTGAATATAGCCTTGTTTTGTGTTCTTAAAATCGACAACCTAGTTTAAA
The DNA here is from genome assembly GCA_000969725.1 of Ophiothrix spiculata. Taxonomy (NCBI): domain Eukaryota; kingdom Metazoa; phylum Echinodermata; class Ophiuroidea; order Amphilepidida; family Ophiotrichidae; genus Ophiothrix; species Ophiothrix spiculata. The sequence continues at coordinate 53,342 of JXSR01S003461.1, forward strand.
CTTGCTTAAAAGGTTCAATTAAATACAAGTGTACATAATGCACTTAGTTTTCTCCGTTTTATAATGTACATTACCAAGATCAAGTTATATTCAGCAAATACCTGCTAACCTTGACTTTGGAAAAGTATCCCAGCATTATTAAGAAAATACACTCGTCCAATTAAAGATCCCGTGTTTACTTACGCTTGTATCGCCTTTGACAGTTTGCAAAAGCAATGGTTAATTTAAAGAGCTAGCGTAACTACAAGTACATGTTATTTTAACAGAAAACAAACCGGGAGCCATTATAAAAGCATGGATATTGTTACAGACGAGGTGAAAATGTCCTTTGAATGAAGAGAAAGGTAAAAGATAATCAAATGGTGGTTTGATTCAATTAAATGCGTTTTATTGCTCCATCGTCTACAATACACTACCTAGGCTATTTGTGAAACATAACTACTAATAGTGGATTATTTTCTTTTGAGAATTCAAGAAAGATTTTCACTCTGACAAACCTATTTGGTAAACTAAAAAGGCAAGACGTTTTAGTAGAGTGGAAGCATGTTATTAACGTTTGATTTCACACGAATTGGTTCAGGATCAGGAGTCATGTTAAGACATTGGTCTCTTTCGTGTTTGACTCCAAAATTTGGATATTGCGGAGTATCTGATCCAGATCCAGAACTGTACTTGAATTGAACTGAATATTATTATGTTTATTGTTTTCATAAAGAATGAAATGCACATTTATATATAAACGGGTCATATCACATTAAACATATTAAATAAATTCATCCTGTAGTGTGATGTTACCTCATTTTTTCCCCAAAATATGCTTAACAGAAAATATCGGCGATTACACATATTTCGTTGTCGATTTTTTTTTCTGAATGCGCCCAGACCTTTGGGTGATGTGAGTGATGTCGACCTCATAAGGCAAACGTAGTGACCATTTCATTTCGATTATTATTTTGCAAAATAATCGCTTCCTCTATGCTGTCATCGATCGTTTCACCAACATATTTACCTATTTCTATATATTTCAAGAAACAACAAATCATATCACTAAAATAGGACAGCCACTTAGGAATATTATTTGCACAAGCAATCCATCAAACCAAGCGAGGCAAGATCACAGGTCTGTGTTTGTTGATTGTCAGAGAGTATCATCCAGCCTTAACCAAAATTGACACGTCGAGCAAACAATTTGCAACGTTAACATTTATTATCTATGCGCATATGAATGCAAAGAAAGATATCCAATAAACCTTTTAATAACATCTATATATGCATTCTTTTTCTTCTAAGTAGAAACTTCTTTGCTTGTGAAATTTCTCGAAAAAAGACCGTGTATTTGTATAATACAGATTTAAATCTGACATATATGTATGGCCTACTAACAGTTCTCTTTAGAAAATACAAAAGCTTAATATTGAAATCACATCATAATTATTTCAAGCATGAAGTTACAATTTGGATCCATATTTATAAAAAGAATTTAACAAATGCGCATTTTGAACACAGTTACAAGATCCCTTAACCTTGACATTAAAGAGAAATCACAAAAGCTCAATTAAGATACAACATTGTGTTTTCTTATGTCTTAAAATACAAGCGTATGTTTGTTTTGCCAGTGAACGAAGAAACTAATTTAAAGCGGTACAAAGCAGTAGCTAGGGTTTTATATTTATTTTATCAGAAAACAATCTGTGTGCTATTTTGAATACATAAATATTGTGAAAGAAAAGGTTAAAGGCAATGAAAGGGTCATTTACCAATCACCTAATAAAAAGATGTAAAGGTTGCGTTATCATTGGTATAAAGGTTAATGCAATTATTCTACTCTATGGAAACATTTAATCAAAATTGTAAATATACTACAGGGTGTCCAAAAATTAACTACCCATTTTTAAATGCTTATATCTTTAAAACCAGGATTCGCATGGCAACTATAGACATATGTATTGATAGAGGAAACTTATAGAATTCTTTTGGTACCAAACATTATGCAATCAGTAAACTTCTAAGATAGCAAGAAGGTCTGAAAGTTCAAAGTGGTTGAGCCAATATACCATACAGTATTGATACTCTTCTGCCACTTCACTATGATGACATGATGTCTCATACAGCTAAACGGTTTAGAATGGCTTTATTAATTAACTTTTTCATGAACAATCATATTGCTCAAGACAAAGAAACCCCAGCCCTTTCACTCCGATGATTTAAGTCTGCTCAATTACGTTTTTGAGTTATCTGAAGGACAGTACATCCCAACACCCTGGACTATTCCTGACCTGAAACAGAACATCACCAGTGAAAACAGGAAGATCAAGAAGAACGCATGCACAAACGTCCAGAGCTTTGTCGTTAGAGTAAAAGAATTTTTTGAAATCTGCAAGGAGGCCATCTAGAACATATTCTGAAATACTAGGCAGCTTAATCTGGATAAGAAGGAAGTAATTTGATATGTCCCTGTGAGTGTAACTTTGAATGTGTAATAAGGGGTAATGCTGTTGTGTACCATTTAAAGATGAGCATAATGCGATAGTTATGCTTTGACAAATTAAAAACATTTAAATGAGCATTATGTAATTATTAAGACAAAACCACAGTCCAAAATCTTTGAATTAACATTGTAAAAGCTGTTTCGCTGAATTGGTCATTAAAATGATCATGAATGATTCTCCTGTCTTCAAACATTGATCCCTCCTCTACATGTGACTCGCACATTTGTTTTTCTTCTCAGTATGAAAGTAAGCTTTTTACGTTTGACGTAATTTACGTTGAAAATGATTTTCAAAAATGGCAATTGTATCATGTTTGATACCAAATTGATTCTACAAGTTTCCTCTAACAATACGTATGTCTATAGTTGCCATGCGAATCCTGGTTTTAAAGTTATAAGTATTTAATAATGGGTAGTTAATTTTTGGACACCCTGTATATAACAAAAATGCATTTTGAAAAACAAAAACTACAAATATCACTCAAGGTCATCACGAATCTTCCACTGCTCCGTATTATTCAACAAGAAATATATTGTATCAGGCATGATTGATATCTAATAAAGAATATATTTTTCTATAGATTTCTCTTTTGTTAAATATCTCAAAATATATCAATCTACTGTAATGTGTTTTTCACATGTTCTAAGTCGTATATGCAAACTTAAAATCACGAGCATTTTGTGCATTTCGAAGTGACACAGAGACTTCAAAAAGCAAGACACAATTGGCTGAATTCATTATTTTCTTTTAATGGTTCTTACTTGAATTTCTTTCAAAAGATGGACAGCTGCTCAGTTATTAAAGCTATAAAAAGGGAATAGATTATTTTATGAATTCGCTCTAATGGGAATTGTTTAAAGTTAAAATACAGGTAAAACAAAGTTTTAACAACACAGTACCCTTGAATTTGCATAATTTGAGAAGACTTATTGTAGATAGAAACAAATTAAAAAATATATTACCTATTAAGTGTCAAGCGTATTTTCAAGATAAATTATGAAATCAAGTGATTGTAAAAACAAGAATGAAAAATAATATATCTAAAAATATCTAGAACGTATTTGTAATACCAAATCTAAACCAAAATTAAACTGAACGTGTTAGTGAATTGATTACTTACTCTTTCGTTGTGACCACAACGACAAGAAAGCACCACATTATTGACTTAATGTCGCATTATCTGATGGCCTGAAGCCAAATATCTCAATCAGGTTGGCTACACCTAGAACGGAAATCACAATTGTGAAATATGCCTTTATCTAGAAAGCATATAATTGGCATTTATGAGGTCTGTGCTTGCAGTTATGTATATTAGTCAATATTTGGCTTGGGTGTTCATATGAGGTTTTTAGGTACAGTACCTGAAATCTGTGTTATAAATATGAATACATTTGCAAATCGTTATGCTATTACGTTGTAGTTAAAGGTCATGTCACACATCACCGTACCGTGCGAATAACGTACTAATAACGTACACTGGTTTGGTAATCGGTTACATGTATTTCAATGACCAAACCAGTGTACGTTTCGTGATGTGTGACAGAGCCCTAAGTTTGAAAAAAGAATACAACCTTTCTAATATACGTAATCAAAAGAAAAATTAGGAAAACATATGATATTATTTGTTTGTTTATTTGTTTCTTTCTTTCTTTGTGTGTGTTTATTTTTGTCGGCTGGTAGGTTTGTTATTTTCTTGTTTCTTTTAATATGAATATTGTAATTATCGGCAAGGTATAACTACTAAAATCTGTTTCAGCCAAAATTTATATGAAATATAGCGATTTAAAGTTTGACTTTTTCCAACTTTTACAATTTTAAAATGCCTTTCACAGAAACGAACAATTTGAAAAGAGAGTTGAATGTAACCTTTTCATATGACAAGATGGTGGTTTCCACTCCGCGCTCTGTATATTAAAAAGCCCGAACTGTATCTACACAAAATGGCAAATAAACCATGAATTCGGTTGCTGCTTCAATGGTATTTTTGTTCTGGTCGTTGGAGGCAATGGGATAAAATGTCAGCAACATTGCAAAGAAATCCCAACAAACCTCATGACAGATTAATTAAAAGACCTTAGGCATCGTCTATCTGTGTATTATCAAGTTACTATACAGCAAGCTATGCAATATTGCTTCAAATATGGTCAATAAAACTGAGAAATATCGCTCTACTATAAAAACTAGTACCTCGTATCGACACATTATTTGCAGAGGAAATGAAAATATATAACAAAGCAAGCAGGTTTGTGTTTGATATATAAATGGGATTTAAATATTACTTGATAACGATAACAACTATTGAGTTCAATTCTACCATATTTCGAAAAAAAAAATCAAATTGAATAAAATGAATAATAATCATTGCAACGTCGATCAAATATTTTCAAAAATAGGTAGATATCTTTGAATCTCATTAACGATAGATATTATCATATTTTTTAACCTTTGATAATAAGTATTGTTAATGCAAACAGGATAGAAGAAACCCTTAGAATTTAGAAGAAACCCTTAAATTGGTAAATATGCAATCAATTGCTGAAATATGTGAACTTGAATTAGGGATAGGAGTCAAGGAGTATTGTTTATATTATGTTTTTTACAATCCTAAACCATACAGATGTTTAATTCAGGTATTGGTTACCATCCCTTCTTCCTTCTTTTTTCTTTCTTTTCTTGTCTCGTTTTAAAATTTCTTTTTTACGAATATCAGAAAACAGTTTCCCCTTGGTATCGACTGCAAGCTTGTGATACGAAAGATTAAAATACTGAGCACATGTAATTCCTTCTTTAGGTTGCAGGCATGCTTTGTAAAACCTACGGACAAATCATTGATGAGTAAACCAACTCGAAGAATCTGAAAAACAAATCGAAGTACCACACAGTAAAATGACAACAATGGGTATCAGTATTTTCTTCAAATGTGTGGTAAGGCCCGTGAAGTCAAACGTCAGGGTAGGCAGAGTGCGCTCCAATCACCTGCATTTTGCATTTAATTTTTTGTTACTTATAAAGTTTAATCAAGTAATTCCAGTCAGACTTCCTTATATGCAAAAACGCTCTGATGATAAATTAACTCACCTTCTTATTCCACGATTTGACATTATGATCTTTATCAAAGTGAAGGCATCATAAATGACTGCTATATGTAAGCAAATATCCTTTGGGGTTTCATCAAGACCACATAGACCATACAGAACAAGATAATAAAAGCAGAGACGAATGCCAGGGGTCAAATGCTCTAGATAAAAGTTTAATATAACACTGTAATCATGCAGATTGATATTCGAAAGTGCCAAGTCTTGCCTTCTAAACACTTTAACTTAATATACCAGTGAACTGAATTATTATCGCCTATCTTGGATCTTACTGAGAATTTAATATTGTTAAGTCCTCTAAATAAGGTCGATTACTATTAATGATAACCGTAAAAGTACCACTAGAAATGTTGGCTCAATGATGAGTCACCAGATGTTCTTTTTTTTCGGATCAGCTGATTTTATGCTTATGTTTCTCATTTCAGCAGTTACGTAATAGAATGAAATATGTGTAAAATTCTATAAATTCCTTTGCCAAGTAAAACAATATTCCAAATGAATCGTTTTTCCCATGTGTATCTCAGTTTCTCACGGGATTTGAGAATTGATTCCATACTTGTATTGGTTATAATTTGCTATGTGCTGCAGGGTCATGACAGGCGATCAATAAGAACAGGTATCATGGTTATGATATCATGTCCCTAGCATTGCAAACAAGTATTTGATGCAGAGCAGGTATATCTTGCATTTTGAATGGCTAAAAACCTTGGTTATACATTAGGATACATTTCACATAACTAGAAGCCAGCCACCTCAAACTGTGACACAGGTCAAAAGATAATTACTTTTATAGACAATAAAGACTCAACAGAGACACCCAAAATATAAATTTCAATTCTAAAATTTAACCTTAATTGAACCAAGTTTCTTGTTAGATATTCAATTCACATATGGTTATACTAATGAATTAATCATGAAGGAAGATTTCAAACAATCCTCTGGTAGAAAAGGAGTAACTGGTTCATTATCGATTATTGATCAAAAACTGTAAATAAATGAATATCATTCTTATATTTGGCAGAATCTGAAGAGATTTAGATTTTTTGAAATTCAACAAGAAAGTTTGTTTTTGTCGAACTACCATCAGCCTATTGATTTACCTTGGTGCAAAACTTGCTTCTAGAAACAGGCTTAGGTAATACATGTTCAGAAAAATATTCAAAGACTGATAATAGAATCCATTATATGTAGGGATATTTTTACTAGGGACAGAGTTTTGTGATCTAATAATGTTACCAAACTTCCACAGGGTGTAGTTAATTGGCGGATAACTTGGCAATATCTAGAAATACTAGAATTTCATAGTGCTGAATGTTTTCCCAAATTAGCAATATATGATAAAAAACTTTAACAACTTTCTTGACTTGGATATAAAATATCATTTTTAGTTAGTCCTTCATATTATCTCAAAATTTAAAATTCAAAAGTTTTCCTTTGCAAGATTCTGGATGTTTTCCTAATTTTGGCTAAAAATGGAGGTTCCCGATTTCAAATAATTGTATACAAATGTCAGACGTAAAGGTGCTTATTGCCCCCTTCTTCTATGATTTATACTAGGTTCAATAGTACAATTATTCCTGAAACTCTATTCATATTGTAAATCAACGTCATGTAATTTAAGCAAAAATGATGTTGAATCAATTTAAAGAGAGACATATTTAGTTGACATGTCTATTCAATCCTTAATGTCCTATTTTAAATCGAACTTCTAAAACATAGGTTTTTTCCCCTGTTAAAACATCCTTTTTGTGATGGAAATATGATAATAATAGAAATCTGGCAATATTACATATACCTTATTTTTTCTCATTCTTTTCTTTATTTTACATTTTAGGTAAGATCGTCTTTAAAATATAAATTCCGAATAGAGTTCAAGCAAAGTAAGGTAAGGTTTTATTTCACTTGATATACTTTAAGTAATTGCTCGCATAATTGATACAAGTATCATTACAGCAAATTGTAACAGTTACCTCCTTGGCTTCAATATATTGATAATGTCAATATTATTATCTAGGAGAGTAAAATCTAATTTGTATATACTCGATGGAAATATTGTTATCAGGTAAATTGTCTTAAATCGATACGCTGTAAAGGTTTTGGTAAAAGGATGTTCAAATTACCAGATAAACCTGAAAAAACACAATAATAATACAGCAAATGAAAGAAGATATGAGGAACAATATTTTTCTTTCTTTAAGTAATATAATGTGGACACTAAATGCTTCCTTTTCTGAAAGTGTTTTGCAAGAGTTTTATGTCTGTTTACTCTGTATCAGAAGCAGATGATACAATAAAACAAGACATTCGCAATTTACTGAACATGCTGAAGAATACTTTAATAAACAAATTCTACCCGTACCCTCGAGACTTTTGTTGTGACAAGACTCATAACGTGTGAATCCGACCCTTCCCCATCTGAAATAAAAGCTTTAGAAAACCTCTTCAACTGCATTTGTTGTCTATATCAAAGTTCAGGCGCCAAAAATGGTTGTTATGCGTGGGTTTATATCCGCTGGGGCTCAAACGATACCAAGTAAGTAGGCACAGGATAATAAAACTGGTTTGCTATGCTAGAGGTTAAGCAAACTAGTGGTTGTGTATTAAAGGACAAATTGAAAATTGATCGCAATGTAACAAGCCTGTTTTATTAAAATGTGTAAAATGGGTTGGAAAATATTTATAACTATTTTAAAAGTTCTTTAAAGTTTTAAACAATGTGTATAATACACATGAATATAGTAAAAATGAAAAGTAAACCCTGCGTTGTACACATGCTACATATTTGTATGGAATATGCGTAAGATACTTATATATGTGACCCGTCACATCGAAAGGTACCTTAAGGGTCCCAAAATCAAAACTGAAACGGATACTGATATTTGGTTTCATCTGAAACCTAAGAATTGAAGCTTAAAATGACACCAAAACCGATACGGTACTTTGGTCTAATCTGAAAGCTAAGATCTTAAGCTTTAAAATGATAAAATACTTGCTTTTGGTTATTGGATGTTCGGTTACAAATCTAAATTGGTAAAAGGCATTGGGCTGATTCAGAAAACTATAGTTTTGAGAAAATCAAGTTTAAATTAAGTGTTAAATCATTTTTCTTATATTTTTGATGATATAACCTGATTAACATGGTAACGTTTCTGTTGAAATTGGAAATTCTACCTTGGACGCGATTTTTGACTACGCTGAACTTCAATGGGCCATGTCACGTAATATGCTACATATGCTGACCTTAATGGAAATGGCTGGTCACATTAAAATTACTTTAAAAAAATTCTACTTTCAATTGAAGATTATTAACATTATTCTAAATTATGCGTTGTTTTAAAATCATCATTCTCTCGACCATGACGTTTAGAAATGCAGATAGTTAATTCTTCTCATTCTGTATTCAATGCCACGGGCTTTATGCAAATGCAAAACAAAATGCACCTTAAAAGTTCAAAATTATTGAATTAATTATTATGGCGTATTAAAAAGAAATAAGACGTACGAAGACTTCAACTAAAACGTGACTAGTTTGCTTTTGAACCCACGTGTGAGAATGGACGTGTCAGCTACACATTATTTGTACTGAGCCATGTGTCGATTGCTTTCGTGACTTTCTGGTACGCTCCACGAGAACAGGTAATTTCTGAAGAAATCAAACATTTGAATCTTAAATGAGGAATATTTAGACAATAATAACTGCGCACCATCTTTTTTGAGGTCATTGTTTAAAATCGGAGGTGTTTGTTTTGGGCCGAGGTACTTTTCTGAGGGAGCGTAGCTCCCGAAGAAAAGTACCGAGGCACAAAACAAACACCAACGATTTTAAACAATGACCGAATTAAAAGATGGTGCAAAGTTATTATTGTCATTAATAACCGTCATTTTATCTTTAAAATCCTTACTGATTTTGACCAAAAACGGGTGAAAATCATAATTTTATTTAGTTTGTTTCTTTGCCATCTGCTAAAATATCGATCGGTCTAGGCACTGCGTCCGCGTTGCGTTTAGTAAAACGCGACCTCCGCAATATCATTGCGTGCGCGTAATGCTGCGTTAAAAGCATACGCGCTACGCGGGTCATTAACAGAAGTCATTGTTACCTGATAATGACCGCGCAGTAGTTTGCGTAAAAGTAGAAATAATCTTACTAGATTGGATCGCGCTATTACGCAGGTTATTAATATTATTTATATTCGTTTGAATTTGAAAATTTTGCAGCTGTTGTGTTAATGTTTGAACACAAACATTTGACGGCAATCTTTCACGTATGTACAGTGTGTTGGTACTCCGTTAAAAAGTAGTTTAAATATTAAACTTATTTGCTTTAAGGCGATAGTGTTTTTTTATTTCTGGTACCTTTTAAATAACAAAACAAGAAAGATAAAACTGTTGGACTTAACATTTTTGTTACTGGACAGCGCCTTGAACCCAAAACCTCATGATACAAGTTTAATGCTTTAAATATTCTACGTTTCAGACACATAAAAACCATACCAGTTACGTCCTTTACTTGTTCCATTCTTCACACTTGCTGTCATTCGTTAATTTAAAATATCACTAAAGAAATATATCATTGTCTAAACTCGTCTAGTTCGTATATTTTTACTTTTGTTGGTTTTGTCGCATTTTTAAAGAGCTTAGAAAACCCATATTTATATCAAAATGCATATCAAAATCAACAATATTATCAGAGGAGTTTGCAGCCAACTCCAACGTACAAAATGAATGTAAAATAGAATACATTTACATTTACATCTTCCATGGTTGATGACATATATATACTCGTGACAGATTATATGCAAATATGGAAAATAGAAATAGTCAAGGTCAACTTGAGGCAGGAAAAATATGAAGTGTTTCATAATCTTCTCTTCACCTTTCAATTTAAGAAAAAGGGTTAATTTGTTGATTTTTGTGCAATTTCAAATTCTAATGGCATTTTTAAACATTATTAGGTTTATTAATTCTAATATGAAGTGCTTTGTAAAAAAAATTCAGGTTTTTTTATACTTACGGTTTGCTGCCGAAAATTGCAGATATTGTGAGATTTGTTTTGAGTCTCAGATATATATATAATGGTATAAATATTCCCAAAGAGGTGCTTTGAAAGTATCTATCTTCAGTGAACTGTTTGTAATTGATAGCTTTGAGTGTAACTGTTGACTATCAATTAGTGTATTCAGTTTAGTTTATGCAGCGAAATAGATACATCCCTAGAGTATTACACTATAATTATTTTCTCTCTATGCATAACAACAGATCAAAAGTATGAATTGATTATAACAGGATATGGAAAAGAAAAACTTCATTAATGCAAGTTGCAGGAACATTTACTTTACATTCATCGATCATGACTAGTTTGGATTGATTGACATCCGTGTGTCAAAATCGTAGGATTATCGACATGCATTTTTCAGTTTTACTATTAAAATTGAAATAAATATTGTCTCATGTGAGTGACCACGTTACCCCCAAATCATCATGATTTGCTGGGTTTAAATTAGTGCAATGTAGTTTCAATAGATATGTCTACCAGAGTTGTACTTAAAGCTTCTGTTATATAAACCACTCTTTTTATAGCATAAACAAATAGCTAACAAGATTAAATAAGCAATTGAAAAGATATACACGAGGACAGAGGAAGGAAACATAATAAGATTTATAATTATAAGTCATAAACCTTCCACAGAGTCATGCTATTATCCAATATTTATTTTATATACACCAATATCCAGAAACATAAATTGAATGTTACAGTCACAATTTGGGTAATATGAAAAAAAATATTAATCTTAGAGGAATGAGAAATCGTTTAATATAATAAAGCACAATGCATACCCAAAGTTCAGACCCCACACTGCAAACAATAGAATCAGCAACAAAAATAAGCATGTTTGAAGACTGATAATTAGTTACCATAGCATGCTCAATGGTGCATAATTCATCGACTCTAAAGTCGAATTTTGTCAATTCTTAACACTTTACTTTAAGAATCGCCTAACATGTTCGTTTAAATTGACCTCTTGATTGAAAAGGGTAAGGGAAGTATGCTATATTATATAAAATTTTAAGCTGAGAATACGAATAATGCAAAATATGTAATAAACTCAGTTTTGAAAAATCGCGACTTTCCGCTTATTTCGCCGGAGCATCTCACGTTTGTATCAATCTCATCCATGTTTTCTTTCTTCTATTAAGTAACAAGATACAGAAACACGGTAATCCTAATTTAATCAAGCTTTTGATGCATTTAAACATTGTATTATCACAATTCGTATTAGGCTATTTCATACATGTTTCATCACACCCGAGGTATTAAAGATACATAACGAACATGACAATATAACAATAATACAGATTCATGAATTTTAACTTTCATTCTTAATGAAAATCAGAGATTGATGAATTATTCATTTTTTTTTAGTGATATTAACATTGTCTGAGTATCTAATGTTCTGCATTTTGGAGAGATAAAAAGTAATATAAAACGTCTAACTTTGCATGAAAACTCGATGTCATTATCTGATATTAATTTATCTTAGGATAAGTTTCTTCATATATCTTTACATTACAAATCGCCTATGTAGAATGTCTTTACGTAAACCATTAATTTTGACACAAATTATGAACAAAAACAAAAACATGACTAAACAATCCTCAACGTAGAGATACAATATTGCAACAGGTACCATAGCCTTGATGTTTGGCGAAATCAGTAAAATGATAATAATAAAGCAAACAAAAAATAAGATTTTCGTGGCAGGAATTGGTTTTGAGTTTAAAAATTCACCGTATTTGTACTAGCATTTTTAATATGTTTCCTTCTTTTCCTACTCTTACCATTTTACTATCTCCTTCTGTTTTATTTCTTTTCTTTCTCTTTCCTTTTCTTCCAATCCTTTAGTTTATCTTCCTCTGTTGTGCCAGTAACTGATTTTATATAAATCACTCTATCAAATATTAAAATATCAAAATGACGATTGGATATCATTACAGTATGGACATCATTACAGTATATAAATCTATATACACTAACACTTGAACCTCAGTTGATTCTGCCTTTCTCTTGTTTTAAAAACAGTACGTTAATATTTGATATGATTAAACTTGGATTTCATTTTCATGAGTATTAAGTAAAAGCCTGAACTCGTGCCTTTGTTTTTGCACCACACACTCATTTTACGATAGCGGTTCAAGTACAATTTTCATGGCATCGAATTACAAATGAATAAGATTCAGAGACAACTCAAATAAAGTAAATGTAAAAACAAAGGTTAAATGATCAATTATTTATTATGCCGTAAAGTAATATCTCAATATGTGACCGTTCATCTCAAACCAGCCGTAAATGCAACACCTTGCCATTTTCACTTTTTCAAACATTTGCAAAGACCATGCCATAGAATTTTAACTACACCTCATTAAACTTCGCTTGTTGTTATTACTTAAAGGTTAAAAGTGCGATAAATGAGTTCAAAGATATATATAAAGCTCAATGTTTTTTTATTGATGGTCCTCATAACATATATTTCAAATTTCCGATCAATTTCTTGCAATGAAACATTGCAGATGTTTTTGAAATAAGCATAATAATTTTTAAATTGCAAAAAAACACCACACCAATAATTTCGGCAAATTATGACCTTTGCTGCACGTATTTTTATCTATTATAGCGCAAATGAAATTGCTGCATTTACAGCTTGTTCGAGATAAATGGACACATTATAATTGTAAGTAAATGAAGTTTATATATTTTCTTGTTATAAGCAGATATAAAATTAATTAATTCTGCTCAATGATGACAGTTTGGCGCCAACATAGATTAAAAAGGCGCGTATTCCACTTGATTTGCGATGTGTTGCTTATGCCGTTCCTCTATAATATTTATACATTATTGCCTTCTGCTGTTGAATCAATATTGGTAAACAGTCTATTATACCTGTAAAAGGTGGGGTAAAAGTTGAACACCCTAACCATTTGGCAACTTATTTGAAATCAAAATGAATCAAATTCTGCACAACAAAATCACCATCAGCTGAAACAAATTAATATGGCCCATTAATAAAACCGCGACAAACTTTGCTATCTACCAAGTTTGTGCAACCACGTGCTCAATTAACATGAATGATAAGTGTGCACTGTAAGTAAAAAATTACAAATACATTTAATTATAAAAATATGGAATAACTGGTTATGATACTTTATATTACTTTTATTTTATCATCTGTTCTTATATTCCTGTTTATTCCGTTTTAATGTTTTCCACTTCAAAGAGCAACAAACGTGGGAATGTCACTCATTAACACAACGTTCTCTTTGTTTCCAACAAACGTCTAATTGACTGACAGGAATTCTTATTCTGTGTAATATATTTTTCACTACTTCCATCTTTTGACTTGATTTTGTTTGCAGCAATTATCTTGAAATGTCGATTGGTTTAATGTCCCATTAAATGGCCGTAACTTGAAATGTGTGTGAATTAAAGCAAAATATTGACTTTCCGTCATGATTTGCAGGAAGAAATATTATTAAAATGCCAGGAGGAATGGCAAAATTTACGCAAGACACCTAATAATCATTAAAGCGTGTAATTACTGTTTATTAGAAAATTATCTTTGCAATATGAAAATATACAAATGACTTTGATTAAGACTTTGTTTCATACGAATCCTTGTGTTATAGCGACATTTTTTTTATAGTTCAGATTGCTGTTTCTGCTGACTGTTGATTTCAATAGAATATTTTGCAACCATGTTGAAATTATCGGTAGAGAAGGTAGCCTAATAATGATTATTATGATTTCAAGAGTTCTTTTTCAGTATGAGAACTTTTTGATTGTTCATAAACACATATGCTTTGCAATAAAGGTATTTTAAGGTTCTGTGCAAATGTATTTGTAGGCACTGTGCAGTACCATAATTCTCCATGGCAATTTATGTCTGCAGCGATATACTCGTGAGGTCTATTGGAACAATGCAGGATTCCGAATCATAAGATGCCGACCTTGAGCCACGCTACGGCCAACATTATGTCCTTGGGCAAGAAATTAATCTCGATTGCTTCGTCGAACCAAGCGTATGGGGTGGGGGGTTGTTAGGGCAATATTAAAATTTGGTCCGATATGTCGGCGTCTTAAGTTTGCGATCTAGTTGAGTCGAATGTTGATGGTGATGATTCTAATAACAGCATAATAATAATGTCAAGCGCCATGACACTACGTTGAATAGCGCGTGCTGAATAATAATTAACAAGACGCGACAATATAACTTGATGTTATCAGTATATCTCAGCAAAGCCCCGGTCTCAACAAACACGAAAGCAAATGTCAAACAAATGAGCAGACGAAACATAAACAGAAGTTTCAGGTAAATGTAGATGCTTGAACAAAATGGGTCATTAGAATGCATTCAAAATAAAAGGGTGTCTTGTAAAACTTACACAAAGTAAAAAGGAATCATTCATCGAAATTACCAAAACGTTGGTCTTTATAGGGTGGGTATATCAAACAAATGTGTCAAAGAAAGTATTGTTAAATATCAGAAGTAATTAGTTCATCTTGATATTCTGTGTAGTGAAAAACAGTTACCTATAGTCAAAAAAGCAAGTGCTGGATCATGTAATCTTTGCGCAACTAAATTTATTTCAAATTTACAAAATAAACTATGATTTTTGTATTGGTTGTCGCACATCCTTTATTTTTCCTGTCATGGAAGGACAATTGTCTAGTGTATTTTTAATCTAAAATTAATTTACAGAATTATAGTATCATGCTTTTAGAATTGAAAGCACTTTTATAACTATAAACCTCTTTTTGATACACTCTGTATATTTCTTTGACGAGAATCCAGCTTGATAACATAATATTTGCGAATTCGATTACGAGATTTTTTTGGACAGAAATATAGAATATGACAACACAAATGGAAGTATGGTAGGCCTTTTAATTTGATAATACAAAAAACAAAGGCAGACTAGCGGTATGACAGGCCCTATGCTTCCAAAGAAAGAAACGAAGACGAGAGGTCAAAGAAGGTGCAGGATCCCCACGTCTAAATCAGATTAGACTATACACTAGTCGAGTAATTATCATAATCTTTAAATCTATAGTCATACGGTCTTTTAATCTGTCAAACTATTCTAGAGTACTTCCAAAACAAATACATTATAGAAATGAAAACTGTTAGGTGTTATTCTAAGTTGAATATCTCATGTCAAACCTATAGTTCTATAGCCTTTTATACCTTCAATGATAGTAAATATTTAATGACTACCCACTGGGCTTTCTCAGGTGTGACGTTTATCTTGCATATTCTTTCTCCGTGTGAATAGTTAAGGATTTAGAAAGAGAGAGATCGTTAATTGATCATATCGACTGTTGCAAAATATTCGTATGGTAAATAAGTAAGACAAACGTTCATTATGTTTAAGGGTACGAATCCATATGCTCAGGAAAATGTCAATCTAAACTATTTTTCAATGATGAAAATATAAATAGTTTCCACTGCCTTTGCGGGGACTCGAACCATGGATTATGGCGGGTTAGTCATGCATCACGAAGCGATAGATCTACCGCTGAGCTATCAAGGTAGCGTTGAGATTGTGAACTAAAATCTAAAACATAAACATTAGAATGCCGTATTTTTCTTTTGTTTACATAAAAATTGCAATTTTTGCCTCAATGGAATGCTCAATTTGTAAGTAAATTATGCGAATGGGTAAATCAGACAAAATGTAGATAATGTAGATACTTAAAACAGGCAATTCACAGGGCAAACATCAAAGTCGTAATTCGCGTCCGGATTTTCGGGCAAAACAACCTGGGTTTGTTACATTATCATTCAAAATCAACTCAGCATATTTATAAAATATTGTTTGTAATTCAATAAGAAGTATCAAGCCTACAATCAGTAAAAATTTGAAACCAGTCGAATTGTTCGAACATCATTAAATTATGAGGTTTCGGCGAAAAAGGGTCAACTTTTTCGAAGTAGTCTTTAGGCGTCATTTTGACCTTGATAATGGACTTGAAATCAATAGTAAAGTTATATGTATAAACTAGAGACTCTATATAATATGTACGCCAAAGATTGTGATATTCTGATGGGTGTAAGTAGGTAAAAACTTGCAGTAAACATGACATTCAGCCTAGCTAGACGTTCTTAGGGACTGTAGCCTTAAAGTTGGTTTCAGTCGTTAAAAACTTCAAAGTGGTTTAAAGGAAAATAGATTGAAACGGTTAACAGTCTTTCCAGATACACACAGCCGTAACATTTGTTTGTTACGGTTCACCGTAACATAATACACTCTTTTACGAATTCATATGTTAACACTTTTTAGTACCATATTGACGCGAAGAGATTGATACAGTGCCTTCTCATCAAACACAAAATGGCCGGCCTCGAATGTTGTGCTCATCAATTCAGTGGTCAAAGTGGTCGGAATTTCACGTAAAATTAGACCACTTTTAGAGTGGATTTACCATGGAAAAAATGATTTTTAGGTAAGTTTTTCATTGTACATAGATGCTTCATACTGTGATTTGAATATATATACGTGGCTAATTACCGGGTCTGTTTTATTTTCAGGGTCGGTCTGTTTGTTGAAAATTGGAAGTTCCCCAAGATAAAAGAACATCGCGATTCGATTGTTACGGTATTCCGTAACATTCGTCAATGTTACGGTCTCGTCGTTACTTTTGATAATGTTACGGTCCAATGTAACATTTAGTGTTTGATACGCATTTACCGTAACATTAATAATTGTTACGTGTATCAGTAAAAGACGGAAGTATTTGTTGTGACCTTAATTATGGGACGTCGCGAGCAACAGGGTATGAAATTGTTACAGGCTCATTCCAGTGAAAACTAACAACTAATCAGCTTTTTTATTCGACCATATAAGCAGTTTTTTCAGTCATACGTTTGATACTCGGTATGTGAAAAGTATTTTCTAATCAGACATTTTGAATTTTTTCTACCCGTGCATGAATGAGCACATGTTTTTATTCAAAAATGTCACAAACGTTACCAAAAAATTACACCAAAATGTCACAAACGTTACCAGACGTTACCAAACAAAACATTGCATTAAAAGAAATCCTAACGATAGAATGTCCTACCACTTTTAAGAACTATTGGTAAATATGTTACCAATCATATGTGAAAAGTGCAATAAAAAAATCGCTAACATGTCAGAGAAATTTTACTTTGAATTCATTTGGAGTAAAAAACTATTTCCGTGCGATATCACAAACGTTACCGAACGTTACATGAACTTTATTTAGTATCTTGGCAAATATTTTAATCTATAAACACCTGCATGTCTTGATCCCACCAGTGAGCACCATTATCAACAACAAACTCGTTGAAAAAATGTTTATGCTAGGTTCTGTGGCCATTTAAAAGTGAAATTTTCAAATTTTTCGGGCACAAACGTTACTTTGGAATAACCCTACAGTGAACCGTAACAAACAAATGTTACGGCTGTGAGTACCGGGAAAGATTGGTTAAAAGGAAAATGGATTGAAACGAAAGGTTAACATTCAAAAACGCTTTAACTATGAGTTTTGTCATTTTTGGATTGTCTTCATGCGTCATGGTCCACTCTTACCAATTATTTAATTTACTTTCATGAAAGTATATAGAATAGTTGATCCAGTAGAAAGTACATACCATGACTCAAGGCAATTGTACTGAATGGCTGATAACCAATTCGCTATTCAAAATAACTCTGTCGATCGATATCCTCCAAACGGAAGCTAGTGAAATTTTGTCTACAGGAATATTAAATACCTTTAATAGCATGCAATGTACCCTGAACGTAATCCATTATGTACCCATTATGTGCATTAAGAAAAATCAATGACACACCATGACGTCATATGACTTCCGGAAGATCAGACAAAATGGCGGAGAAGTAGCAAAATACTATTTAAGAAATTCCGACTCAGATTGATTACATTTGTGTGGCGCCGCGGCAAAAGGATGCAATTGTCGACTCAGATATGCTACAATGAGCAACATGTGGATCCGACAACTGCACTCTTTCGCCGTTGCAGTACACAAATGTTATGGTTGAGGAATTTCTTGTTGATTTTTTCTGTAAGGGTCTAGACTCTAAACTGTCTAGAAATAGTATTGTTAAATTAAACGATGTGTTCTTGGGGTGTTTATTTTGTTTAGTTTTGTTATAAACATATTTGTTCCTGACTTTTATTTGTACTTTTCATAATAAATTATAACATTAACCCTTTGAACCCGACGGGCCGGTATACCGGCTCACGTGTACATGTAACGTATACCCGATGAGCCGGTTTACCGGCTTCAAGGTCTCGTGTCAGAAACTCGATGTGTCTGTCATCAGCAATGGGTAGCTACAATTTCAATGGTCTTATTTATATCGGAAGACATCAATAAAGCTTTGAACCCATGATTGATGGGTCATTTCGCTCTTATTGACTCGATATATTTTTTGCAAATTTGATCACAATTTTCAACAAACGTGGCTTTGCCCATAGAATACAACGTAAATGTCGAATATGTTGGTCGACATAAATGATATTATTTTATGAATGCCGGTTGTTGGAATATTTCAGACTAATGTAAGATGAAAAAGTAAAGCAAGGGAAATCAAAATCCAAGTAAGTTAAGGGGTTATATTGTGTTTTTAAATGGCCAGGGTTCAAAGTGTTAACATTATATAGGGTATTATGCAAGTCAACAAATATTTATACAAGAATGCCCATATGTAATCTAATGAGATCAAAATGACATGTTGACTGAGATAACATAATGCATTTTCAAGTACAAGAACAGATTTTGAATTTTGTAAATGTGACCGTCCATCCCAAACCAGCCGTAAATGCCACATTTTGTCATTTTCACTTTTGAAAATATTTGCAAAGATCATGCTTTAAGGATTAAAATGACACCTTAATGAACTTCACACGATTTCCAGAAGTCAAGTTATCGTCCGTTAAAGGTTATCAGGGAGTAAAACATTTAACTGAAGTAAACGCGTTCAAAGATCAGTATGCCCTATATTTTCTGTTGATTGTCTTAAAAATATTCAGATTTATTTCACATTTCTTATAATTTTCTTGAAATGAAACTTTGCTGGTATTTTGTACTGAACACATGAATTGCGAATCTGTCAAAAATCAGTTTCGGCAAATTACGACCTTGACATGTATTTTCAACTGTAGCGCAAATTGAAGTTTCTGGCATTTACGGCTCATACTGGCTTGACAGCCACAAATGAAGTTTCGAAATCTCGGGCGATTTAAAAGTAATATCCCTGGTAAATGTACGTTTAACTGTGAAAAGATGTAATTCATGTGAAAATAAAAGATTCAACTTTGGCAATCACCGCATCAACGACTAGATTTGCACGCAACAGCACTTTTAACAATGTGATTATAATGGAAACGGATACATGGAGAATACAAATAACATAAATGATACTTCTTGAAAGAGTTTAGAATGTACATTGTTTCATGCTGAGTTGAAATGTTGGCGGATCTATTTGGTCAAAGATCACTGAAGACGTAATGATGGAGTTAAAGGATACAATTTAATACTGTTAAAAATCATTGTTTCGTTTTTAATGTCAAACATGCAAATCCAACGTACAGAAAATAGGACTGTTACCTCAACAGATAATGTAACTAATGGAGATCACGTTTGTTGACAGATACATTTTGTTTGTATATCTCGTTAATGGTAAGAAACATAATCGAATTAGCCAAGTACTGATATTTCTCTAGGATATGAAGTGACTAATTTTTATAACCTGATGAGCTTTAAAAAAAAATTCTTTTTGTCAAAAGGGGAAATCAGGTCGATAAGTATGTTCTAGTTTGCTGGATCATTCTATAATCTCTTTCTAGTTTTTTCCCAATCTATTTACCTACCAAGAAATAACATAAGTATTTTAAACAATACATATACTAAGCAACTAATGTTTCGAACTTTTTTATATGATTTTTGTTTTCTTTATTTGTATATAAAAATACAAATCATTGTCAAACATATCTTTTATTCTACATTCACTCTTACAGTTAAAGATTATTTGGATGTCTGTACATCAATAAGGATACATCTAGCGAACACGGGCTTCCATCAATTTCCAAAAAATACAGTTGAAGGCTGTTATTAGAGCTGACTGCTCAGAAACTATATTGAGATTTTGACCGTGGTTAAATCAACAAAATTGGATACAAGTTTAAATTATGTCAATATCTCTTATCAGCGTCAGACACCGCTAATTACATTCTGACATTTGGTGATTACATGTTGTTATCACTTTTAAATCGTATTTTACTAATTTTTGAAATGTTTTTATTGTCATATGATAGTATTTGTTTAATTTTGCAATTGAAGCTAGAAGTCTATATTTTTCTTTCTCTGACATTATATTATTTGGTGTAAGCCAAATAAGATTACACAGGACGTACTCTTGTGAACTTCCATAGCAGCGCTATGAGCGCCATCTGACCTAGATGATGTCATTATATCAACATCAGTCTTGACTACTCCTTGGCAAATGAGATAGGAAGAACAAACCATCATTGTCTGATATCTGGACTTTTGAATTACTAGTAATCATTTTACAAATTCGTTGTGTTGGTGAAACACTGTAGAGTTTGTGTCTCGTTTGCCAGTGCGTTTTAACATGATATAATAGTGTTAGGGTTTGATTAAAATTTAGAGGTTTTCTTTATATATAAATACTGATAATACATTTTTTAAGTTATAAGTATCCTTTTCAAAGACTTGGGTAGTAAAAGTGTTCAAGAATATTCGATCATAGATTTGTTCTAGCTATACTTCAAACAGATGGACACAACCTTATGATTTCAAGGCCCTTGGTATATACAAATTTGAATAAAACAATAATGTAAATGTCTTCATGTTTCTTGAAAGTATTTATTTCAATCATTTCAGATATTATGATTTAGAACAGATATTGTTAGGAGGATAATACAAGCTTCTGTAATAGTAGCGAACGTGACGTTTAAGTGCTCTAATAGGATCTAATGTCTTCGATGATCTTTCACGTTTTATTTAATGCCGCCAGGTTTTTGCAGAAGTAATATACTCTGGTGTATATCAGTGTCTTCCTATGCATATAAACCGAGAGGAAAATGAACTATTAATTATGGCGGCATCTATCAAGAGATGATTAATTCTTAAGGAAAGATTACTGATTACGGTAATTCTTTTAAATCGTTGAGCTGGTGACATGGTTTCACCATATCTCTGTTTTTGTATAGTAAAAAATGTATACGTATAAAATAGCAAAATATGTTTTCAGTAAAAAGAGCCACCTTTGATAATTGAAGTGCTATGATACTTAAATGTGTTTTAGAAAATAGACTTTGATACCTAAAAAGATTTAAAACCGGTTTTTGTTTTAAGAAACATAATTGGTAAATAGAACTTAAACATGATAGAAGATTTAAACCTTTTTCACAACACAAAAGTTGAAAACATACCTCGGAATTTTCAAACGAGATCCTTCGTTTTTCATCAGCGAGA
>JXSR01S003461.1:84258-99793 GCA_000969725.1 Ophiothrix spiculata
TAAACAACAAGATAATCAAAATAAAAGATCTAGATTACAAACTTCTAAAATCTGTTTCAGCCGAAATTTATATGAAATATAGCAATTTCAAGTTTGACTTTTTCCAACTTTTTATGTTTTTCTATTTACCATTTTAAAATGCCTTTCACAGAAACGAACTTAACAATTTGAAAAGAGATTTGAATGTAACCTTTACATATGACAAGATGGTGGTTTCCACTCCGCGCTCTGTATATTAAAAAGCCTGAAGTGTATCTACACAAAATGGCAAATAAACCATGAATTCGGTTGCTGCTTCAATGGTCGTTTTGTTCTGGTCGTTGAAGGCAATGGGATAAAATGTCAGCAACATTGCAAAGAAATCCCAACAAACCTCATGACAGATTAATTAAAAGACCTTAGGCATCGTCTATCTGTGTATTATCAAGTTACAATACAGCAAGATGTGCAATATTGCTTCAAATACGGTCAATAAAACTGAAAAATATCGCTCTAGTATAAAAATAGTACTTCATATCGACACATTATTTGCAAAGGAAATGAAAAGATATAACAAAACAAACAAGTTTGCGTTTGATAACAACTATAGAATTTGATTATACCGTATTTCCAAATATTTTCAAGTTGAATAAGATGAATAATAACCATTTCATGAAACCAAACATCAGGGTGTTGATCGGATTTTCGTGTTTTACATGGAAACTAAATAGATACCTTTTCATGACTTTAACGATAGATATTATAGGGTTTTTTTATCATAAAACAATTTGGCTGTCCAGCCCGTACGAGCCGTAAATGCCAGAAACTTCATTTTCCACTACAGGTAATAATACATGTGCAGGATCGTAATTTGCCGAATTGATTTTCTGACAGATTCACAATCCTTGTGCTTACTACAAAAACCAGCAAAGTTTCATTTCAAGAAAATGATAGGAAATGTGAAATAAATCTGCACATTTTAAAGACAATCAACAGAAAATATAGGGCTCACTGATCTTTGAACGCGTTTAGCTCAGTAAATACGTTTTACTCCCTGACAACCTTTGACGGACAATAACTTGGCTTCTGGAAACCGTGTGAAGTTAATTAAGGTGTAATTTTAATATATAAAGCAAGGTCTCTGAAAATAATTTAAAAAGTGAAAATGACAAGAGGTGGCATTTACGGCTGGTTTGGGATGGACTGTCACATATAGCAATGAGAGGATCCATGTATTGTGAAGACACTCTAAAAATGGTCCACAGTGCTTAGGTCCTATGAAAATGAACTTACAGGGTGGTGCATTTCAAGATGGCCTAGCTCCAACCAGGTACAAGACACTCTTGCATTGTTAATGATGGCAGCACTGCAGACTGGAGGAATCATGGAAATTGGTACAGTATTTCAGATTTTACCACAATTTAAGTGATTGAGATACTGGAAGTTGCATGTTGATTAAGAGGCCGATGAATTAAGGCGGGTCTAACCTTTGAGGTTTTTTCCAGCATATACAAGCAGTAACCTTTGGTCTTGGAACAGGCTAGACTTTATCCAAATCAAAACTTTCCGCCAGGTCACGTCAACAAAAAAAAATAAAAACAAATAGCGCAATTAACTTTTTCTTCCATGAATGCAAATCATGGAAGAAAAAGTTAATTGCGCTATTTTTTTGACGTGACCTGTCGGACAAGGTCGTACTTTGAGCCCATGTAATTACACGAGGGCTAATGCAAATAGAAAATGGAGATGTTATAAGATATTTCATTTTTTCCAATAAGATACGTACGTTTATGTTTAACTGTTAGAAATAAAATATTATCAAAACTCACATTCATAAAATTTTAAAAATGTATCTTTCCTTGAAAGACCTTTAAAATTAGTAAATAAAACAAGAAAAATGCAGTTCATTTAGACCTTCGGTATGAACAAGATATCGGTCATCATATTTACCCGTTCAATATCCTGGTAACACAGAGAACATCGCAAACGACAAGTAGATACTTTAGTACAGGTCAATAGTTCTCTAAGCATATATAACGTCACCATGACACCCGTGATTATTGAACTTTGACTGTTGTTCGAAATGACCACTCCGGGGCGTGGCATAGCCTACTATAATACTAAGCATTATGAAGTTTAATCAAATCGGTAATGAGTAAGTTATTCCACTCAGACTTCCCTTTCTGTGCCAAAACACTCTGTGTTAAATTAGCTCACCTTCTTATTCCACGATTTGACATTATGATCTTTAGCAAAGTGAAGGCATCATAAATGACTTCTATATGGGAGCAAATATCCTTTGGGGTTTCATCAAGACCACATAGACCATACAGAACAAGATAATAAAAGCAGAGAAGAATGCCAGGGGTGAAATGCTCTAGATAAAAGTTTAATATAACACTGTAATCATGCAGATTGATATTCAAAAGTGCCAAGTCTTGCCTTCTAAACACTTAACTTAATAAACTAGTGAACTGAATTATTATCTTGGAGGTTATCGAGAATTCTTATTGTTTTATTTCTTTTATTTGAATAAGGTCGATCACTATTAAGGATGATCGTAAAAAGTACCACTCAATGGTGAGTTCACCACGTGATCAAGCTTCACAGCGGGCTTAAAGGGGCTGGCCTATATTATTCCTCCTACGTTTCTACCTATAGATGTTTTTGCTTGAATTGATAGAACATGTCTAAAGTAATATTTGACCTACCATTAGTTTTCCGTAAATTTGTGGAATATTGGAAAAAATTGGAATTCTTAAACAACTTTATTTGTTTGCCTCCGGAGAAAACAAGATGGTGTGAAAACAGTGTTTCCAGTTCCAAATCTTATAAATATTTTGATTTTGTTTCTATGCATGTGATGGGCAAACAAATCATTTTTGATAAAACTGTTTCTCTTTTAATATATCAAATTGCCTCCAGAAGGTTTGATTGTTCAATTAACTGGTAAATCTATTTTTTAAATTTAGGATTTAAAACACTAGACATAGTTAAACCATTCTCACAGAATGATATATTAACAGTTAATTCAATTTTAACCATGTCTGTGTATATTTTTTTACTTTTTTATTTTACTACATTCCTTAGCTTGATTAGAGCATTTCCAGAAGTTTTTAATTCTAAGTGAAATTTAGACTACTTATGTTTCACACAGAAAGGATTAGGTTATTCTTATTTTAACAGTAATAAGGCCCGGTGCAGACTCCTCTACCGTATAGAATATTTTGCTTAGATTATTCTATCCTGACGACAAAATGACGTAGGTCATCGAATAATACTGTGTGTTTTTTTCGGTCACTACGTCATTTTGTCGTCAGCATAGAATATTCTAAGCAAAATATTCTATACGATAGTGGAGTCTGCACCGGACCTAACGTAATAGAAAACGAATAAGTTATAATTTCTATATATACCTTGGTAAGATTAAAAACAATACCGCAGATTCGGGTTTTTACCTGTGTATCTAAGTTTCTCAATAGAAAGGAAATTATGAGATTTGAGAATTGATTCTATACTGGATTTGGTTATAATTTGCTATGTGCTGTAGGGTCATGACAGCCGATCGATAAGTGCAGGTATTATAGTTACGATATCATGTCCGCTAGCGCAGCAATCTTGTGGTGTAAGATCTAGTACGATTCAGAACAGTTACATATATTTATTCCGGCCATTGCCAATGCATTTGAAAAAAAAAAATTAACCGCGCCCTCGAAAAATGGTTACTTGTGCCAATTAGCATGAGAACAGCCATGTCGACCAGCTTCGATTTGATTTTTTTTTTCAGACGCGTATCAGACAGAAAAATGTGGGCGCACCTTATTTTGACAGTATAAACAGATTTTAAATTTTTGAAATACTAACAACAAAAAAGAGGATGCACTTTTGTTGGCTAAATCTTCATTTCCATAATCAACCTATTGATTCACCATAGCTTCTGGAACCAGGCTTATATTCAAAGGAATATTCATTAAATCGATTACTTGTAGGTGCATTTTAAGTAAAGATATATTTTTATGATGCAATCTAATAATGCTGCCAAATTTCCATAGGGGGTTACTATATGGCACATAAAGTTATATCTAGAAAATTTTTAAATGCTCACAGGCTAACTTTGCCCCCCCCCCCCCTCAAAAAAAAAGTGTTGCCGTAAATACCTTTACATTTTATGAAAAGACATTGAATCTATACATGTATTATGTTCATAGTCTCTTAAAATTACAAATTCGAAAGCACTCTTCTTCTTCTTCTTCTACTTCTTCTTCTCCTTCTTCTTTTTCCTTCTTCTTGTTTTCTTCTTCTTCTTTATTTTTTTTTCTTCTTCTTCTTTATCTTTTTCTTTATATTCTTTAAGTAAGGATTATTTGGTACAAAATACTAATGGTTGTTAAAAACACCTAATGCATTGTTTTTAGCGATGTTACTGTTCAAAAAAATTTATATGTTATCTATTACTTAAGTAATTATTCAAGTTATAGATAGTATTATAATACTATAATAATTTTTTATGTGTCAGTCAAGATGTAATAAAGTTATATCATGTTTCTCATTTATCAAATAAGAAATAGTGTAGGGATGTTTGTCCTATTGAACAGTTTTATATATTATAAAATTATCTATATATTACTTAATAATACATATTTTACTTATATGTGTTTCCATTTTTAACAGTGGAATCCTATGTGATATTTGAGAATTGATTCTATAGTATTTCTTGCGTTTAATTTTCTGTGTGCTACAGGGGCATTGCATGCAATCGATAAGAACATGTATTATAGTTATCATTTCATGTCTGCTAGCAATCATGCGGTGTAAGAAAAAGTACGCTGTAGAACAGGTACATAACTTGCCTTGCTAATGGCCTGCAATCGCTGGCTATAGATTCGAATATATGTAACTGCTAGTATACTATTTGGAGACAGAAATCGAAAAAAAAAACTTCTTTTAGATAACAATATTGTGATTTCTATCACATGAATTCAATCTAACGAACATGAGTTCCTTACTATTTGAGCGTTAACTGTAATGGATATATTTTTACATGCAATTTGATATTGTTTACTGAATATAACACATTTTTATCTTAATGATATCTACATGTATATAAAATTAGCAATAAAATCATCAGTAAAGGACAATATTTGGTGGGAAAAGACGCTGATTGTTTTATTTATTAATCCAAAAAAGGACAATAGCATATAATACCTGTTAATAAATTCGAAATATTTTAAAAGACAAACAGCAAGAAGTACTTTTGTCGAATTATCAATTACTGAATCTCATTTGCATAATTAGCCTATTGATTTACCTTGGATGCAGAACCTGCTTCCGAAACCAGGCTTAGGTAATACATGCTTAGAGGAATATTCATAGACTGATAATTAAATCTATTACATGTAGAGGCATTTTCACTAAGGGCAGGGTTTCATGATTCAATCCAATAATGCTGCCAAACTTCCACAGGGTGTAACTAGATGGCGGATAACTAGAATCCTAATTCTGAATGCTTTCCAAGAAATAAAAGCCCTTTCATCGATCTGGATTTTGGATATTATATACTATATTTAGTTCTTCATATTATCATATTATTAACTTAAATCAAAATGGATGTTAAGATTTCGAAATTATTGTATAACAATATTAAGTAGGCCTACAAAGGCACTAAATGGTCCCTCTTCTTGTGTGATTTACCGTGGGATCAAGGATATCGCGAAACATGCCTGTAAAAGTAAAAAGTACTGTTAATCAACTTTATTTATCAGTAACTTTGGCCAAAATAACATTAAGTCTACTAAATGTATACCGTATAACATAATATTAACTTGTTCAAATATCTATTCAGCCCTCAATGGCATATTCTCATAAAACGGCAACAACATTATGTAGTTTTGTCCAGTCAGTTTGTGGAAAAGAATTAATTGTCTAGATGTGGCAATAGTACAAATTATTTATCTTTTCCTTTTTTCTTCTTTGTTTTTATTTCAGGTAAGATCGTCTTTAACATAAATTCGGAATTGAGATCGAGCAAAATAGGGTAAGATATTATTGCAATATATGTGTGTATTTATTTAAAACACCAGACAAATAGATGTTTAATTTTCTGTTGTCTGTTAAAATATGTTTCCTCATTCCCTTTAAAGGAGCCCTGTTCGAATGGGTCAGCTTTTTTTCGAGATTTTGGTTCCAAAAAATAGCCCTCGTATTTTTCTCATTGCCCATGTGAAGTTTTACGGCTGAAACAATTTGCTTTTCGGAGAATATGTGTTAAATTTATTAATTTTATAATTATTTACGCAGTAAAGTATAGGCAAATGGAAAATACGAAATTGCTCATAAAATCAAAACGGTTGTTCCAATTTGAAATTGAAGCATCTTAAAGTGGTGATCTTTCATATGACAGTGAAAACTAAAATTTTAAAAATCGGACTATGTACCTTTAAACAAGTATTTTTTGTTCTTATCCCGAGTACATTGAGTTATTATTGGGTGAATGCTCTTAAATTGAATAAGGTTTAGGTAAAAAGGATGTTAAAATCATCAGACTATTTAGGAAATTGCATAAACCTGAAAATCGCTATAATATATTGTAGCACACGGTGGACGACAAGAGGAACAATGTTTATTCTTGGCTTTAACGCACTTTAAACAATACAATGTAAACACTAAATGCTTCCTTTTCTGAAAGTGTTTTGTAGGGGTTTTATGTCTGTTTACTTTGTATCAGAAGCAGATGATACAATGAAACAAGACATTCGCAATTTACTGAGGAATACTTTAATAAACAAATTCTATCCGTACCCTCGAGACTTTTGTTGTGACAAGACTCATAACGTGTGAATCCGACCCTTCCCCATTTAAAATAAAAGCTTTAGAAAACCTCTTCAACTGCTTTTGTTGTCTATATCAAAGTTCAGGCGCCAAAAATGGTTGTTATGCGTGGGTTTGTATCCGCTGGGGCTTAACCGATACCAAATAAGTAGACACAGGATAATAAAACTGGTTTGCTATGCTACAGGTTAAGAAAACTAGAGATTGTGTATTAAAGTACTAATTGAAAATTGATCCGAATGTAAAAAGCTTTAAAAACCTGTTCTTAAAATAGTATATAAAATGGGTTAGAAAATATCAGAAAACATCAGTAGCTATTTTAATAAGTTTACAGTGTGTTTACAATACGAATAAACAACACATTTTGAAAAAGGGAATAAAAATTAAGACCAGCAATCCACGTATGCATCTTTTTTTTTTAATTTAATATTTTTTATATATTTATTTTCCGTAGGCATTTTTTGGTAGGCGACGAAGATAGATTTAAAATTACTTTAAAAGATTCTACTATTAGTTGAAGATCTTTAATATTCTACTCGATGAGTAAAAAGAGATTCATCTGACATTCATTCTTATGCGTTGTTTTGAAATCATTATTCTCTCGACCATGACGTTTTGAAATATAGATAGTCAATGCTTATCATTCTGTATTCAATGCCACGGGCTTTATGCAAAATCAAATTCCCTCTTGTATAGTGTAGATTACTGATTCTTTATGCATATTTTAAGTTCAAAAGTGTTGAATTAATTATGATGGCGTATGAGAAAGAAAAGAAGATGATTAATACACTGAGAAGATCTTTATGATCGTATTCTTTACTCTTTAAGACTTCAACTAAAACGTGACAAGTTTGCTTTTGAACCCACGTGTGAGAATGGAAGTGTCAATTACATACTATTTGTACTGATCCATGTCTCGATTGCTTTCGTGACTTTCTGGTGTGGACCAAGAGAACAAAGAATTCTGAATTCAAATATTTCAATCTGAAATAAAATATGTTGTTATTTTATATTCGTTTGATCTGAATATCTTTCAGTTTTAGCAAGTTTTGTATACGAACACTTTTACTGCAATCCATCACGTGTGTTTAGTGGTGGCGCCAGGATTTTTCAAATTGGGAGTCAAACTGGGAGCAAAGAAAGCATCTTGGGGAAAACTTTTTGAGCAAAAATTGTAGATGGGAAAAATACAGAGTCTTCTCATTTGAGCTAAAAAGTGTGAATAAATCTTGAATTGGCAAATTTTGACTAAATATTGACACAATGTCTTAAAATTCGCGCGAAGTGCTACAAAATTGTTCGACATTTTACATTTAAATTATCAAGAACAAGGAAAAATGTATTGTACAATTTGTGTCAATAAATGAAACTGGGTGAAATCTTCGTATGCACAATACACTGGGATGGCAATCCTTGAAAAAGTAAACCTCTAACGCCAGGACAACAGAATCCCGAAGGACCGAAGATGGTTTATAGATATCCTTTGACTTGAGGAACTATTTTGTGTAGTCTGGGCCCAAGGGCCAAAGGTTCATGAGCTCAAGGAGCCTTTGATAGGCTTTAATAGTCAGGCATAGATCGTTTGGAGTTGTCCAGTTAACCAGTGGCGTAGCCAGGGGTGAGCAAGGTTGGCGATTTGCCCACCTCGGAATTTTTTTGGAGAAAGATTTGAAGACCTGGGAGAAAAATAAAAGGGGCAGGAAATTGCCTTTTTCCTATAAAATTACGACAATTAGAGCTGAAAATTGCTAAAAATTAGGTTGAAAACTTCATAAAGCACAATATTTGGCGGTTTTTCTTGAAAAACCCGGTTTGTCGGTCCCTTGGAACCCGTGTAAAGTCTCTCGATAAAATCCATTGGAGAAATCTTGGGTGGTTTGCCCACCCTTGGAGAAAAGCCTGGCTACGCCACTGCAGTTAACGTATTGTTTTACTGAAAACTTGGACATGATTACGTGTACATCTACTTTTTCACACACAAAATAAGATCATACTGACGGTTTTCTAACAAAAACCAACAGCCCTTAAATTCACTTGGAGATATGATATGACGAGATAAAATTACTCCTCCATTATGAATTGGGTCTACTTCAAAAATTGTTGATGTGTTAATGCTTCAATAAATATGACGTTAGCTTCATATTTATCAGGCAAGCATTATTTCAACATGCGTTCCATCCATCACTAGTCAAGGTCACATTGAGATATTTTAAAGCCGAAACATCCATTTTATTGCATCAGTTATCCTGAAAACTCTTTTTATCGTAGGACATGACACTCTTTAATGCCATTATGCTTTTCTTACTCGTGTTGCTTATTACCTTGACTTGTTGAGTCTTGATATGTGACCGTCCATCCCAAACCAGCCGTAAATGCAGCATCTAGTCATTTTCTCTTTTTTAAATATTTGAAAAGACAATGTTATAAGAATTAAAATGACACGTCAATGAATTTCACTCGATTTCAAGAAGTCAAGTTATGGTCCGTCAAAGTTTATCAGGGAGTAAAAAGTATAATTGAGATTTTTAAAAAGTTTTTAATTTGTTATTTTCTGTAAAATTCAAAATTATTATCGAAATACCCCTGTAAATAATCATAGGGCCCGAGTCACTAGACATTGTTCATCAATGTTTTTTATCATTGTCTAATGATGAAGAAGGGAATAATTCCAAGATACTAGAATATCAAGAGTTTATCAGTTCCCATATTAAGTGTTTATACAAAATATCAGTCCGTATACAGTGGGCTGTCTAAAGTTGCAGATATTGAGCTAGATTTATTTTGAGTGTGAGACATAATTATATAAATACTCCCAGAGGTAGTTTGAAAATGTTTTGTCTCTTTTTCAGTGAAGTGCTTGTAATTGGTATCTTTGAGTCTAACTGTTGATTACCAATAGTAATTGTATTCCGTCTGGTTTATGCAGCGAAACAGATACACCCCTAGAGTATTGCAATGTATTATATCTATGCATATCTAAAGATCAAAAGTATGAATTAGTAATGACACATTATTGAAATGAAAAACCTCATTAATGCACGGTGCAGGAACATTTTACTTTACATTTATTTCTTGGTGACAGTTGGAATTAATAATGACTAGTTTAGATTGATTGACACCCAATATGTCAGAAATGAAGAATAGTTAATTTGAATTTTATCAAATTTTAATAGATAATAAGATAAACAAAAATAAAGATTGTTTCATGTAAGAACCCCCGTGAACCTCTAATTATGTAAGTCATGTGCAGGATTTTGTCTCTTTTGCCACAAATTTATTATTCAATGGCAATGCTACATTCAAGTTTTTTAAAGAACGGAGCAATTCTACCAATAGATACAATACTGCACCTTAATGAATTATGTTGATTTGCCTTTGTTTGAATTAATAATGTAATGCAGTTTCAATAAAATGTGTCTAACCAAAATGTACTTGAAGCTGCAGGTAGATATATCTTAATCTTGTTTTGGGCATAAATAAGCAGCTACGGTAATGAAATGAGTTATTGAAGAAATGCTTCCCGAACATCTTCAGTTTGAGCCCCATCTTACACGCTATGTTACATCACATGACTTATCTGGCCTCCTTTGTAGAGTTGTCCGATACTTGCTTTTAACTCAAACCAATGATCTACACGGTTATTACCAGATTTGAGATGGATTTTACCTGCACTGTTGGTAACACCCTGGTCCAGAACCACCGGTCACCGACCAGTGTCTGGTAATCCGCAGGAAGCCGCAACGCCGGTGTGATTATCGGGATGGACGGTCAACTATTTTCAAAAACAATTTGAATCAATCTCATCCATATTCTTTCATCTTTAAGGTACCAAAACGTAGGGACACAATTAATAGTCCTGATTTAATCAAGTTTTTTATGCATTTAAACTTTGTATAATCACAATATAAATTTAGCTTATACATGTTTCATCACACGGAGTTTAAAAATACATAACAAACATAACAATAGCACAGATTTTGTCTCCTGTTGATAAAGGAGAACAATAATTATATCCAGACCCACGCATGAAGAGATGCACTAGTTCTTAACAATTTGTGGCTGGTGGTACCATAGACTCACTGACCAAAAGAGTAATATTTTCATTTGAAATTAACTGAGTAAGCTTAATATTGCTATCAATTTTCACCTGTTATTTTAATCTGTAAAGATTCAATCCACCAATCAATTCTTTCAAATCTAAAATTCAAATCTTAATAATCAATCCCATTTGGATTTAAAACATTTCATTGAAATGAAATATTCATTTTAAATTCAGAAGAAATTGTTCACTAAGTAGAGTTTTGAAAATATTAAAATTTAATCTTAAAGATTAAAATTTTGAACCCGTGAATTTTAAAGTGTATCTAATACTTAGAAATCGTCGGATCAGGGTAGAAAATTCGATAAATATTTTTGATCAAATATGATTAAACATTCTCCTGTGTAGAGATACAATCTTGCTACAGGTATCGCAAGTACCTTAGCCTTTATATTGCTGAAAGCAAATCAATAAAAAACCTCTCGCGCAAAAACATCAATAAACAAACACAAAATTGGCTTTTGGAGATAGGAATTTGACTTATAAATTTAACATATCTTTTTACCACGAAAACATGTTACCTTTCCCACATGTATTTGCTTTTCTTCTCTTTCGTTCATTTTACCTTTTCTTTCTCTTGTCTTTAGTTTCTACTTGTTATATATCATTCGTTGAACATGCTTTGTTGTGGCAGTATATCTGATTATAAGTCAATTTATCAACCACCAATATATTAGAAAGACGATCAGACTACACGGGTCCATAACATGTTTTCATAACGGTCTCTTAAAACATTAAAGTGTTAAATTCTACACTAACACCTGAACCTCAGTTGATACTACATTTCTCTTGTTTTAACAAGAGTTCATCTCAATATTTGATCTGATCAAACTTAATGGATTTCAATATTTCATGAGTATCAAGTATAGACCTGAACTCGTTCGTTTGTTTTTGCAAACCACACACTCATCTTACCAAAGCAGTTCTAGTAGAATTTTTAGCGCATCAGCTTACGAATGAAAATGATTCAGAGACAAATGATATAATCGGTGGCGTAACCAGTGCGGGGGATGGGGGTAGGGTATAGTATACTGTTAGTGATGAGTGTATGCAAAATTTAACCCCTTAATGGTTTTAATTTTCAAACATTTGAGAAAACTTTACGCCAAAATAACACAATTGCAAAATTTGGGTGATTTGCTGCTTTGAAAATGTGGATGTGTGTGAGCAAGAAATCTTTTGCCCCTGCAAATTAGTCTTGCCCTGCTTGCCCCTCAAATGAAAATAATGTGGTTACGCCGGGAAATAAATTTGCTGTAAGAATAGAGATAAAATATACAAATAATAATAATTTTTATACTGTATGAAGGGCCACTAATTTATTTAGAATCATAACAAAAGTTGCCTATCGTCGATAGCCATCCTTTGTGAGCGTTAAATATAGTGACATTTAAAGGTTTGGTTAAGAGATATTATGCATCAACGACCTTGACAATTTCATAAGGCTTATGAATTCAATGGGATTTTAATGACGCAATTTTGTTTCCTTACGGTTGATCTATACTTATCAAAGTCTAAATCGAAAATTACTAATGAAAGATAGTCGGCTCTGCCTTCTTACGAGTTAACATTGATCACCTTCGAGTACAATTCTAGTACAAAATTCCTGAGATGCACATTTGGAACATCATTCTAGTACAGTTTTAGTACAATTCTAGTATAAAACTGTGCTAGAATTGTGTTCCAAATGTGCAGCTCAGTAATTTTTCCATTTTCCAAGGCATTATTGTAGGTACATCAAGGAGGATTGGTAAAACTTACATCTATCAATTAAAATCATATTTCACAAATTGACAATCCCTTTACCTTTAAACTATTATACTTTATATGTATATCAGATTGAAATGTAACATTATTCTTATCACTTTTTTGTAGATATTTATAACAATCATGCAAATCTCAGCTTTTATTATCACTGATCATGCCAAAGGGTTTCAAGATCCAAGAAATGACATTATTAAAACGATCCAGCATAATAACGCATAATTTCCTTGAGGTTTTTCGAAAACAACACTTGAATTATTTCACGACCGTGTTTCTCGCTTGATCTCTTCATCAGCGTAAATTATCTCCAACTTTGATCAGTGCCATATTCAAGTTATAATTATCCTATGTTTAATATTGTACCTCTTGATATGATGCTACCAAACTTCATCACTGATACTTTGTCGCCAGTAAGTTTCAAGACTTCTTTACATGTTGCGAAAGTCTTTTCAAAAGCCTTTTGAATCATAACCATATCAAATAACCTAAATTATTTATTAAAGTCAGAGAATTAATAGTCTTGATTTAATTTTGCCCTTAATACTTTTAAACATTGATTTATCACATTTTTCAAGATTGATTTTATACATGTTTTTACTCAAGATTGATTTTTTACATGTTTTATCTTATCCTCGGGTGTTAAAATACATTAAGAACATTACCATATACAGAATTTTGATTTTTAATCGCACTCATACTTTTCAAACTTAATGAAAATTCAAACTCATTGATTAATCATTCATTTCATTCCTTTAAAAAAAGTCGAAGCTTTTTGAGTGATTAAAGTTCTGCCCTAAAGACAAACGAATGTTTTGTAAATGTATACATTACTTTAAGGTGTCATTGTCTTATAATTAAAATTCTTGGGTATAAGTTATTTCAAATACCTCTATTTCTGATCATTATAAAGAATGAATTCTTATTTGCAAGCAGAGATTTTGATAAATATTTTTTCCTCATGTATTTTCCTTATGTAGTGATACAATAACGTTGAACCAACGTTGGTCAACATTGGCCTAACGTTGGGCCAACTAACTTTGCTATCTGTGTAATACCCCAAACACCTTAGATTACACGTGTATTTTGAAAATTTAGGCGCACGTGCTGCGGAATCGTTTTGATTGTATGTCTACGTTCATGTACTGCAAGGATCAGCACTAAGAGGATCAACAAAGTAACAGTAACTCACATGTGAAGAATTTATTTTGCACAAGAGCGTTTAGTAAATTATAGTTGATATTTATCGTACACAATTCTGTTTTATTCAACTTACACAATTTTCCTTTACATTTGTTCCCTTCTATTTCTTTCTCTTCCATGTGCACTTACCATTTTCTTCCATATTTGAACCTGTTTATCCTTTTCTTTGAGTTGCATCATTATTTGACCACTATTTTAAACATACATATATTAGAAAAACAATCAGACTACATTGGTCCATGTTTTCATAACAGTCTCTTAAAACACTGAAGTGTTAAATTTTACACTAACACCTGAACCTCAGTTGACACTGTATTTGTTTTGTTTTAACAGGAGTTCGTCTCAATATTTGATCTGATCAAACTTATATAATGGATATCAATATTTCATGAGTATTAAATATAAACCCGAAGTCACTAGAACAGCATTTGCAAACCACACACTTATCTTACGATAGCGGTTCAAGTACAATTGTCAGGGCATCGAGTTAGGAATTAATATGATTCAGAGACAACTAATATAAAATGCACGAACAGAGAGAAAATATAGAAGTGATAAATTATTTATTATGCTTTTTAAAACTAAACTCATTATACATATAAAGCTTGTTTTGTGTTGACATTAGCCAATATAAAATGATCAGATTCAACTCACCGTTAATAGATGAATCTATATGTTTATAAAATAGGACAATTGCAGAAAAAAAATGTTCAGAGGACGCATTGCGCATTTAAGGGTCTCGACAATTTTAACACGTAGTATTCAATGAAATGTTAATTACACGATTGTGTTGTATACGGTTGATTTATATTTACGAAATGTAAATTTAAAATGCTATGATATGCTATAAGATAAGTTGCCTCTCTCTTATAATAGCGTCATAAGCGAATTCGTATAATTATAAAACGTGTGATTTTACGTACATTAAAGAAACAGTTGGTAATGATAAAGCGATACTGTCGAAACCTCTGAAACTCAAGATATACGGATTGATAACGCTTAAATCTAACAAATATTTTACAAAGTGAAAATACCTTCAAATATCATACAAACAGAATGAAGTGAATAACTGCATATTCCTATCACACATTTTTATATAGATATATCTTTAGGAATCAAGTAAATCACAGCTCTCATTATCACTCTACAGTATTATCACTGATCATAAGCGTTTTATAATCCAGGAAATGGTACTGTAAATATCAGCCATTTGGGATTTTAAAATTCAGATTTTAAGACGTCACATGATCGTGTTTCATGCTTAATCTCCTCGCAAGCGAAAATTATCTCCATCTTTGATCAGGGCAAAGTTCAGGCAAGAATAATCGGATGTTTAGTATTATCAATATAAAAATGTGATTTGTGATTTTTAAAAACTATATTGTTGCCCGTTGTCTTTTAAGACAGCCTTATATTTTGCGAATGGTTAAAACTACATGTGTTCTGGTAAACGTGAATTAAAGATTATGGCGAAAGGAAAAGTAAATGTTGCACTGATCCTATGTTTAAAGTGAATCATGGTTGTAGTTTATAAGTAGCAGATGCATGACGATATTTTTTTCATATCCTTTACAATAATCGTGCAGTTGATGTTCTTAATTTTCCATTTTAATTAAGTAAACAATTTTTATCTTAGCTTGACTTTTGCTGAAATATCTAACTGAT
>JXSR01S003462.1:0-18539 GCA_000969725.1 Ophiothrix spiculata
CTTTGCTTTTAGCTCGAACCCGAAAGGTTATTTCTGACCTTGATCCTTGTTTTGGGTCGTAACAAACAAAGCGACATTCGGCATTTTTTTTTTCAAAGTCCAAGCTTGACTAATGCTGTCTTAGTCCAAATATGTTGGGTCCATGGATAAATGTGCATATTTTATGTCAAAACGTACGTGTTAAACCCACTGTATTACTTTCAGAAAAAGTAGAACTTACATAATATATTTTTTTGGGTTTTTTTATGATCCTTGAACAGTAGTCCTGGGAAATATAATATTGTTTTATTAGCAATAGACAAAATTAATTGATTTTCTCTGAATTTGTAATTGTGGACTTCACACGGTTTTGAAAATAAGCTTTTCAATTATAAATCAGGCAATGCTGTACTTTTCTTTTGATTGCAAAACACATTTTTTTCCTTTACAAAATGTGCAATCTAAAATGCAGATTATTTGAAACTGGTATTAGTCATGTACAATTGCATATATTACTTTAAAAAAAGCAATATTCTTAACCCCAAAAAGGAGACGTCGGTGTTGATGGTTTATGTTTTTGCATGTAAAACCGCGCAAGTTTTTAACATTGCCATTTAATAACATCAAGACATTTCATAAAAAAATGCTATTTGTAATAATATGATTAGTATTGTTCAAAAGCCAGAACATCTTGAAACAAAATCAAGTTGTCTTAAATTCATTAAATTATAAAAGTTTCGTCCAATTCTAAAAAAAAATAACTGAGTATTTGATTGGATTGGATTTATTCAGGTACTCGTAATATACATTTTTACAACACTATAAAATGGATTTAAAACATAAGATAAAGATATTGCACACATTAAATCATGTAATTATATAACTACCAAGGATAGCCCAAAAAGCCTTCATCATAAAAGCTTACTTCCATTGGGGTCCTGAAAAACAATAATGGAAGAAGGAGAAAGGAATACAAACAAACAATAAAAAAAAATTCACGTCGACCAGTGGTGGGAAACCGACAGTCTGCCTGGCCCTCGGGATGGCTACCCTAGGAGTGAACGCATACTGAGACCACAAAAACGAGATTAGTCACTCCAAACAAATGAAATAAAACATCAAATATTTTCTTTCCGAGTGATGTATGTTCTTCTTGTTCAAAAATTGAGATATTATTTGATTTTCATATTGCTTTTTACTTGTTCAATTTAAATCTAGTGATCATTTTATCAAGACAAATATTTTACTTTAACGCCCCTAGAGTTAATCATATTAATGACTATATTAGGTTTTCAAAACATTAAGTGATACATCATTTACCATAACTCATTACAGTAACGTTACAGCGACTTATAGGAAATTACTTGAATAATTTCAATGCAGCTATTTCGGTGACGTAGTAATATTAGAATGGCGTATTTTTCTTTTGTTTACATCAAAATTGCAATTTTTGCCTCATTCGGATGCTCCATTTGTAAGTAAATTATGCGAATGCGCATATCAGACAAAATGTAGATAATGTAGATACTAAAAACAGAAAATTCACAGCTCAAACAGGGCAAACTCAGAGTCGTAATTCACGTCAGGTTTTTCGGGCAAAACAACGCGGGTTTGTTACATTATCATTTACAATCAACACAGCATATTCATAAAATATTATTTGTAATTCAATAAAAGGTATCAAGCCTACAATCTGTTAAAATTTGAAAACAGTCGAATCGTTCGAACATCATAAAATCATGAGGTTTTGGGGAAATAGGCGTTAATTTTTCGAAGTCGTCTATTGACGTAATTTTGACCTTGATAATGGACGTAAAATCACTAGTAAAGTTGCATATATAAACTATAGACTCTATTCCATATGTACGCAAAAAACTGTGATTTTCTGATATGCGTAAGTAGGTAAAAACTTGCAGGAAAGATGACATTTAGCTAAACGGCACCCATTTAGGGACTCAACCCTTAATATTCAAAGTTCCCCATAATGAGAAATCATCCTTTTCTGAGCCTTCCTGCTGGACGTCACTAGCTCCATTCGAAAAGCACATAATACCCAGCAGGAGTTTTACAAAATTATTAGCTGTAGGAAGGGTCAGTTACAAAAACTTTGTAGTACTTAATCGAAATTCTATCATGGTCATATTATAGGGGGTATCTTTTGAAATAATGTGTCATTCTCTGCAACATCTGAATGCAGGTATAAACATATCACAAAATAACACCTATTATATAGTGTATATACCTTAATTGAATTTTCAATCAAATCAATTTGCTATGCCTAACGCATATTATTTAATACATCTTTTACGCATTTTTAACTGTAAAAATGATATTTAGGGGAGTAATATGGGTGTGAGGGATTGTCAAAGGCAATAATATAGTGTGTGTGCGGGGGAGGAAGGGATTGATAAAATCCCAAATACGAGTTTCTAAAAATGTGTGAGAAAAATATTTTTCGAGCTTTATTGAGTAAATTTCAAGCCACATCTCATGATTTTGGCAAAAGCATCTCTTCAACTTTCTAAAAAATGCTGGAATTGGCGCAAGCTAAAAAAATATACTTAGCGGGAACACTGCCATCAAGTACTTTTCGCAAAGTTCAGGATTTTCTTGCCACTTATTTAACAATATAATATCTGATAATCAATCATCAAAATCTGCACGCCCACGCCTATGGATAAATTTAATTCTTCCTTGTATTCCGAAATAATGTACAGAAGCAAAGTTTAGATCAATGGGTTGAAATACTGTTTAATTAGCATAATATTGGAAAAAATGGATACTTTCTAAGCTCTTTAATGTCGTATGCTTTACATCAGTTGCAATACATCTAAAGCATTCATCCCGAGAAATTCATAACTTACTGAACAAAAACAGTACGTGCAGAGTATTGCACTTGTAGATTTGGAACCTCTTCCTTTTAAATCCGTTGCAACATTTTAGCTTAATGGAAACATTGCATTTGCACATTGTAACGTTAACATTAAAAGACATTTTAGGATACCTATTACCTGCTTTTAAAGGATAGACATTTTTGATAGGAGGATTCATTGAAGCTGCGCTAAGGAGAGTATTATGGAAAGGGCTTTGACCATTATCCACTTAAATCTCACCATGATTGATACCATCCCAGAATTCTCTTGGCATGAGTCGTTTGGATGCCTGAAATCGTGCGGTTTCAATCAAAGTAACACGAACTTGCATTAAAATATCCGGGGACCGTCATGGGAACTTATACGTGTTGATCTTCTTTGAGTAAAATGATTTGAGATGCACTCACATACGGAGGGACACAAGTTTGTTAATATAAAGCGTTCTTAAAGAGTTACTTTCATTGCACGACAAAATAATGTTGTTTCAATTTGCATTTTTCAGCTTTGAATGTCCCAAACATATCTAATATAGTTTCAGTCAGATAAATACAGACAAAACGAAATAACACTATAATAAGCCTGCAAAACTTTGCATGTAAAACTATCTGCACAACTTTTGAGATACCTTGACTAGATGGGTATGTATTTATATTTTATACGTTCGAAGCCATACAAATATTGTAATATCCTGTATTTTTCACTAACGTATTATGACACAAGATATTATTTTTATACCATATGTGCAAGAAAACGCACAAGCAAGAAGTAATTGCATAAATGAGTAGTACGTATTCCATGCCTTTTTTCCAGTGTTCCATTGTCTACCGTACATGGTCGATTCGTTTGACGCTTTAAGACTTCCGAGACTTAAATAATCGCATGAAAGTAAATATATATATATATATATATATATATATTTCATATAAAGTGATATACTCGAACACTTATGACCTGTTGTCAGATTCATCATGCATTATATGAAAGAAGGGGTAATTAAATCGGCAAACTGGAGTAAAATATAAAAATAAATGCCTTTTAAATTAAAATGTTATTATAAATGGGTAGTTACTAACCTAAAGTGTCTAGTAATAGGTTTATGAAACAATGCGACATTCGACATTTTTTTCAAAGTCCAAGTTTGACTTTTAGTCCAAATATGTTGGGTCCATGGATAAATGTGCATATTATATGTCAAAACGTACGTGTTAAACCCACTGTATTAATTTCAGAAAAAGTAGAACTTACATATTATATTTTTTCATGTTTTTTTTATGATCCTTGAACAGTAGTCCTGGGAAATATAATATTGTTTTATTAGCAATAGACAAAAGTAATAGATTTTCTCTGAATTTGAAATTGTGGACTTCAAACGGTTTGGAAAATAAACTCTTCAATTATAAATCAGGCAATGCTGTACTTTTCTTTTGATTGCAAAACACATTTTTTCTTTACAAAATGTGCAATCTAAATGCAAATTATTTGAAACTGGTATTAGTCATGTACAATTGCATATATTACTTTTAAAAAAACAATATTCTTAACCCCCAAAAGGAGATGTCGGTGTTGATGGTTTATGTTTTTGCATGTAAAACCGCGCAATGTAAAGGACAGTCTTTAAAGTTTTTAACATTGCCATTTAATAACATCTCAACATTTTATAAAAAATGCTATTTGTAATTATATGATTATTATTGTTCAAAAGCCAGAACATCTTGAAACAAAATCAAGTTGTCTTAAATTCATTAAATTATAAAAGTTTCGTCAGAGAGGCACTAACTCGTTCAAATTAAATACTTAACGCTATCCGTGAAGATTTACATCAATAGTACATGGAAATGTATAATCTATAGGGACGAATGTTAAAACTTGCATTCTCTTTGACATTTTAATACACAAAGATCCCTTAAAGCTTGGTGTTCCGATCTAGTGATAAATTTGACATAAACCTTTTTCTGTATTTCAATGAAGGGTCATCGCGTTTCATTTGTATACTTTGATCCAAAATAATGCCACAGGCGAAAATGTTCCTGAGAGTGACAAATAGAAACCTATAGAATATGTATTCTTGCTTACAAAATACATCAGTAATTTAGCACTAGTTTGACCTTATCTCTTCAACGAAACTTAATATGGTAGTGAAAATTTACGGGGGTTATAAGAAAAAATGTCATCCGGTATCAAAATCTCCAATTTCAGCGAAGAAAGAATATTAAGCTGTTTAACCCTTGTCTTACCAACGTATTTTTGGTAACGTTTGTTATCAAAGGGGGAGGGGATTACCACCCCCTATGAAATTTAAATTGGAGCGCTAAAAGTTGCTTTGCTTTATACCATAGTATTATTAGGGTAGCGCCTCTTCTATCCATTGCTACCAAAATTATGAAAATCGGGCAAGATGTTTCGTAATTATTTACGTCATAGGTGCTTCCGAGTCGGAAAAATCGCGATTTTGGGCAAAAGTGGTCACCAAATCAAAATTCTGCTGTAAAAATTCTAAATACCGGAATTTTGCTTATAAAGAAGAGGCATTTTGTTTCTAACATGTTCTGTATTAAGTTTTAGGTCAAATGTTATTGTACATAATTTCATCACTGCTTTTTTTTATTTTGAGTAATTTGAACCGTTGGTTTTTTAATTATGACAAATTTTGTGAAGCCTTTAATATCTAATTGAGGTGGTCCGATTTCATTATCTCAAAACTATAATTGATAATAAAAGTAAGTTGCAATAAAGACATTAAAAGTAAAATAGCTTCTAAATGCAACATGCTATTGCCATGAAACAAAATTCTTAGAAAAAACCAAATACACAAAAACCGAACATGATAAATATTGTTTACATTTTTTTTATCATTATGAAAAAATTGCGAAAAGTTAACACATCTTGAATCAAATAAATTTAATACACCTTATATATCAATATGCATGAACCTCAATGGTACTACCGTAGATATTCGTATAGGCGATGTATTGACGTAAAACGTTAAAGTCATAGAGATCTTACTACCACCGTACAAAGCACAATGTCAACATACCTGGTGCCAATACAATGTAATGATATTAACCCAGTGCAATTTCTAAATTTATACAAATATTGTCATAATAGTGTATGCTTTTCATAACAGTTGGGCTTTCGAAAAGTGAATTGTAGTCTCTGAAAACAACGAAACTAGCTGAAAATCATCATCGACCTTCATAATAGGTGATGCTTTTCTGTCCAATTTCTGCTTTATTCATCGATATTCCATATTCATCGATACATGATGAAGTCAACTTACGTATGTCCAATTCTAAAAAAAAAATTATAACTGGGTATTTGATTTGATTGGATTGGATTGGAATTATTCAGGTACTCGTAAAATACATTTT
Organism: Ophiothrix spiculata; assembly: GCA_000969725.1. Taxonomy (NCBI): domain Eukaryota; kingdom Metazoa; phylum Echinodermata; class Ophiuroidea; order Amphilepidida; family Ophiotrichidae; genus Ophiothrix; species Ophiothrix spiculata. The sequence goes on from JXSR01S003462.1 coordinate 6,221, forward strand.
ACAATAAAACATAAAATGAATTTAAAACATAAAAAAATAATACATATATTGCACATGTTAAAACAAGTATACAAGTACCAAGGATAGCCCAAAAAGTCTTTATCAAAAAAGCTTATTTCCATTTGGGTCCTGAAAAAACAATAATGGAAGGAGGAGAATGGAAAACATAAACAAACAAAAACAAAAACACTTGGACAAGCGGTGGAAAAACGAAAGTCTGCCCTCGGGTTCGATACCCCAAGAGTGGATACAAACTGAGAGATCTCCAAACAAATTAAATAAAAGATGAAACAATATATGTCCGAGTAATGTGTGTTTGGGGCGTGTGTTTCTCTTGTTCAAAAATTGAGATATTTTTTGATTTAATGGTGCTGTCTACTTCTTTCCGTTTAAATCGAGTGATTATTTTATCAAGAAAAGTGTTCTACTTAAAGGCCCCTAAAATTTATAATACTAATGACTGTAGGTCTTCAATAAATAAAGTGATATATATATATCATTTACATGACTCATTACAGTAACGTTGAAGTGACTTATAAGAATAATGAATAAAAATATCGTCTTGGCTTGAATAATTTTAAACGCAGTTATTTCAGTGATGTAGTAATATATTGGAAATGCAGATCGATTTGAACCAATTTGCCGACATTAACACTTAAGTGGTCAAGGGGACTAAATGGACCCAACATTTGGTTTTTGCGCGTCAGCGCAAAAACGTGAAGTAATTTTTCATCGTCCTTCTATGCATTTGTCTAACTTTACCAAATCCTTCACTTGGTTGTAAACAAATTCAAATCGACCCACCCCTTCCCATGCTAATTACCATAAATAAGCATTTTCGAGGGCGCTCTTCAAATTTGTTTTGCACATAAAATCGTAACTGAACAAGTTTGTTTTTCAAATTTAATTTCAGGAATGTATTTGTACTTACATACTGCAAATATGAGCCAAATGTTATTGAAAAATTCCATTGTGAAGTGAGTTTTCAAATTTTTGACAGGAAAATGTTGTTTTGGCCGTCATTTTAAAACGATTTGTCCGATTTTTAATGTTTTTTCTATTTTTTTGTTTTAGATCTTTTGAAGTACCGTACCTGTGACCAGAGTTTCAACGTAAGATTCATTCGCGAAAGGGCATTTTCTGTGTTGGGTCCATATGGACCCCCTCCCCTCCTTGACCACTGACGGGCATGTGGAGGACCTTGACCACTTAAGTGTTAAGCATTGCTTTAATAGCTTCCGAAATGATTTTTTAAACTTTTTAATTGTTGCAAAAAAGAAACAACAGCAATATCCTTATACAAAAATTCAAAACGATTCAGAAAATTTAAACAGTCGTTCTGCGATCCTTTAATGAAAGATGTAGTGTGGTCATGAAAATAGTAGATGTGGTTGACCCAGTGCAATGAAAGTAAATTTATCAGTTTTCTTAGAATACAGCTGAATAACAACGTCATTATTATCTTCTGTATCACTTTTGTAAGGTCAATCCCTCTCTTGAAAATATAAATAGAAAAGAAAAACGATTATTAATGGAAATATATTATTACCCTGTCAATACTTTCGGCATAGGTGTCAATATTATAATTTAAGCCCAAAGTCTATGTACTCCATTCATTTTGATTCTCTTTTTCTACAGTCCCTTTTTACCAGTCTTCCAATATAATTTGACTGTGGTGAGAATGTACATATTTTGTGTATTTTACGGTCTTAGCCCAGTAAATAGTCGCATCACGTATCAATTTCATAATTTATATTACACGTATCGATTTTCAAAAACCTTTCAAACCCCAACCACCCCAATTTGATATAGCAACTCTCGTTTGTGGTACCAATGGATAGGTAGCAGTCCCCTCATTCTTTTGGGACCAAAATCAAAGTCATCCATTAACCCTCGTTTACCCAGGCTATTATTTGTAACATGTCTACCCAAGGGGGGAACCCCCCTTAATTGTTATAACGGAACCCCCTATGAACTTGGTTTTACTATCAATAGATAGGTATGGTCCTCCTCTATCTAATGATACCAAGATCACAACATCGGCTAAGGCGTTCCGTAGTTAGGACGTCATAAAGCTCGTTTGGATCGGAAAATCGGGATTTTGGCAAAAGTGGCCACCAAAATCAAAATGTTGCTATAAAAGTTCTAGTTCGTCGGTTTTTTCTAGTTCGTCGTTTTTTTGCTTATAAAGAAGGAAAATGGTAATTGTAACATGCACTTCAAATTTCAGCTTCATAGCATGCATATATTTTTAAAAATGGCCACTTAAAATCTTCCGAAGATTCACCCCCCCCCCTACACCCCAACTTTGACGGCCTACCCTAACCCCACCTTAGCTGGTATCCCACTAATTTATTCATCAAAATGACCGCAAAGTATGTAAAAGAGATTACTCCAATGCCTGGGGTCGGTTGCTTTTGTGTTTTAATGCAGCGGGGAAAAACCTTGGGGGGGTTGCCCCCCCCCCCCCCCCTGGGTAGACGTGGCTTACAATAACAAAATCACCCTCAGCATTACATGGATATTTGCCAAAAAATACGTATTTGGGGAAAAAAGTGCAAGTAGATTCAAGTTTTATGTTATTTCCATTAAAAATCAGGGAAATATAACGTTTTTTAAAATATACCAACTGGGTTTAAAGTAATATTATTCGGTCTACATGATTTACATTATTTGATGGCTGATACTAAGATATACTGCTTTTGTTAGATAATTTTCAAATCTGTCAATACTATCGCCTTTGAATATTGTGCAGTGCGAATGACTGAAATAGAAATATCCCTTTTTACATTTCTTTCATTAATCACACGACGTCAAACATTAGTTGAAAAGAAGTAGGTGAATAAGATTGAACACCTTGACATATTCACTGTTACTGAATTATCTGTGCTTCATTTTCTCTGTTTTTTTCTTGACAAACTGGAATTCCTTGATTGGAAGTAAATTGGTTTTCTTGTTTAGAGTTCGCTTTATTGATTTATTGCTCTTGACAACTCAAGACATCATTACATTCAGCTGTGCAGTTTACCTCATTTGTTTCAAATTATCAAAAAACACATTGAATAATGGGAACTGGAGTGAAAATTTAAAAACAAATATGAGCCTATATAGAGCAGTGGAAATGTAAGTAGAAAATTAAAATAAAAAGTAAAGAGGAATATAATTTGTGGTTCTGTCATTGATTGTTCGGATCTATTCCATTACGATCAAATCGTATAACGTATCATTGGCTGCCTGAAGAACATTGTTAGTCAAATTCTAACCCAAATAGTATAGTATAATGTAAATTAATCTTACTGTTTTGCTTAATTATGATTCAAAGCTGTCATCACTGTTGTTTGAGGCGGACATTTATTCATTTTTAACCAAAACTTCAAAATTTTCTTCACAGAAAGTAGAAAAAGCAGTACAAATAATTACAATGTGTTGCAAAATATAGTTTTGAACCCATTCTCAAAATGTTATTTCATTTTGGTTGAAATTTTGTTAATTTTGAGCTCTTTTAATGGTATTTTTTGTAAATACAAAGTTGTGCAAAAAAGAGGGCGCTATACATATTTCAAAATATTGATTATATTTGATTATCGATTATGTTGTTTGATCTGTGGAGATTTTGGCTGAGAATGATAAATAAAATTGTCTTGATGTCAGATGCATCATTTGCATATCTAATTTTGGTAATAAACACCACCATATCTCTTCTACATCTTAAAATGAGGTTTTTATGAATAGCGCCATCTATTTTGACACTTAGAAATAAAATGTCCCCATTTCTATTGGGTTCAAACAACAGTGTCATGTGTTTAATTCATTGCAAACGAGACTCTATCATTTGCATGATATTGTATTACAATATTATATCTTAAAATGCAAGCAGAGTTGATATAGGATACCTTAAGGTAACTTATCGGTAACTGTAGTGCATTTTAATACTTGATTACTATTCAAGCGAGGTTGTCTTCAATTTTTATAATAACATGTACGTTTCCGGCCAGGTTACTTCTCCCTGACCTGTGGTGTAAATTTTTATTGCTTTAATAGTTAAGTGAAATAATATAAAAAGTTTCACTAAAAAACGTACTACATATTCAAATTCAACATACGGAGAGGATACATTTGATTTCTAAAAAAACGTACTCAAATTGAGGTCAAGGGATATCCAAAAAATAAATATGTGATTAAATTATATTGTTTTATTATTACATCTTCTTCAAGATAAGCATTCTTTATTTTGCCTGTACGAATTTTATATACTATGGTATATAATCTGTCCTTGTTTGTTCCTATAATGTAACTATTTTATTATTGAAAATGGATTTTACATTCCTATATTAATGCATAATACTTGCGCTTAAAAATATTTGGAAACACTTACATTTTTAAGCCAACGAGAGATTGTTGAAACTGCATTTAACTGTTATAACTTGTTTTCAAAATTGAAGCATGTACAATAAAAAATAGAGAAATCAGAAAATGTGTTTCATAAAACACCACAACAAATCTCGGGATGTAAATATAAACATCACATATCTATTTTTTTTTCGTTGACGACGAGAGAAGTTTATTTTACTTTTATTCGGCATTTCAACAAAACGGTACAAAGAAATATACAAGACGATTAATAAAATATTATAAAACTATACAAAATCCCTAATACATCAAAATGGTGAAAGCCGGATGGTTCATAATAGACTAGCTATAAATGCAGACTTATTTCCAATGAGGTCCCGAAATAACAGAAAGATGGCAGAGGGGTGCAAAAACATAAGTCGTAAGTGTCCTCACATTGGCCAAGTGTTTTGTAACTGATTTCCTGAATAGAGCTTTGCTGGGAATGCACTGAATAGAAGGTGGTAATTTGTTCCAGTCACATATGGCATTGTAAAAAAATGTGTCAATAGCAATTCCTCTTACACGAGACACACAAAATCCAAAACCACTTGACCGAGTACGATAGGTGTGGACGCTGGCAGAAATAAGTTTTCAGGTAATCAGGGCAGGTATTATTAAAGATGGAATAAACATGATTTAGCCTTAATTGACTGGCCATGTCCCTAATGCTGAGAAAATTATAGATTTACGAGTTCCCTGGCCAACATGATCTCTATTGTTAAGACCTATATGAAGCGAGTAATCTTATTTTGAATGATTGGAAGTTTTTTTTTTCATGGATTTGGATGAGATACCAGTGACCAGGATGTGCAACAATAACCGAGGTGACATTGGAGAAGAGCAGTATTTAATGTTTTTGCAAAGAGTACAATTCACATAATTAGAATAGCGATATAAAAAATTAAATCTGCCAGAGACTTTTGAAACAACTAAATGTACCATGACGTTCTTATCAAGTGTAAATCCAAGATATTTAATGAATGTTTTCGGGGTTATTGTTTGATTCTGATAAGTGATAGCAAAATATTCCGATCGTCTTTTTTCAACATATATCTTTCTTCAGCAGCATTACCCGATACAACTTGGGTATAATATCTGATAATTTTGAAACTCAAAGAAAGAAAAAGAAGTACAGTTTGTTAAAGCTTGTCCGTGAACAAGTTAAATAACAATTAATTAATAATAATATCTTACAAAAATGAAACCTCATCTGTGTTGGTGGTCACCATAAATTAAATATTTAACTCTTGTTCAAATCACAGAGGTCAAACATACGTCAAATTTTTACTCGTGCCTCTTAGTTTCATCAGTTGCAATAATAGGTTACAACCCTGATAAGAGGTCAGGACCTTTCGGGTCAAACATCTTAAAATAAGTATGCTTTTAACCCACTAAAATCGGACATTCCGATAATAGTTATTAAAGTTATAGCCAAACAAAGTCAAATAGATCATGCAAAAAATGATGCGAAAAGTAACATTTCCTATACTTGTACATGTAAAATTAATTCAATCGGCTATATTTAATGAAATTTTTAAAAATGTATTTAAAGGTCAAGGTACATATTTACTTGTTAAAACTGATTTGATAATTACTGACATACAAAATTAAAGTGAATTATTGCTTCGCTAGAATATTATAGAGTTTTTCTTATCTATTTAATTGTTTTCCTCACTCTGCTATTTTTAGCGTTATTAATGAAAAATTTCTTTAAAATCCATCAAATACATTGATTTCTATAAAACTTGTAAAAATGATCATGATAATTAATATCTTAATTAAATATAACAAAACAACTTCGATACCGGTCTTTGTTCTAGCTGAAAAGGCGCCCCCAACTGTTCGTCATCTTTAACGGCTTATATCTCAATATGTGTTTTTTGTGTCTTACACAATTTTGCCCCAAAAAGTTCCGTATGCTTGAAACATGAAACATGTTAATTATATAGAATGTTGAATGCTTTGTGTTGTACTTGTAGCAGAATGGTTAATTTCCCTTTGGTTTTTTAGTTATATATAATTTTATACCCTTCCAGCAAAAAAAACCCCTCATTTTCAGCCGGTTTCCATGGCAACGGCACACCAAAAAATAAAAATTACAATATTTCTCCAGTACAACACAGAACTTGGACCAAATAATGAATTTATAAACATAAAACTCGAAACAAAACATAATGTGGGAAAAAAAACTTTGTTATTTTGATTTTACACATTTTTTTTAAATTTGACCTTTGCTAATTTGCATACAGTGATGCCACCCTTATTTTGATATGCATATTTGAAAAGTTTGGTTCATACTGAAAACATTGATATGCAACTTGCCTATGTTTGCATTAAACTATTTGTATAAAGTAGAATTTAAAATGATGCTTGCAATTGACCGTACTTCTTCCCTTAAACAATAATTATTCTTATAATCTAGTGTGTAGTTTTAATCTAATTCATCTACGTAAATAGTAAAACAAGAATTGAAAACAAAATCTAAGTAAGAATATTAAACTCTAATGTACATGTAGAATTGATACACAATAAAACAATTAAATTCGGATATTTTAAGTTTATGTCATTATGTTTTTGTTTCTTTGCTTTCATCGTAATACTATAACCCATAATTATGATAAGTGTAATATATTGCTTAACTGTGAAATTCCCATTGAAATAGAAGAAAAAGAAGCACACTTTCAAAATTGGACATATTTTACTTATTTTCGGCCGATTCTTATCGGGTTTTTTCTTCATTTGAAAGTATATTAAATCTGCTTTACTTCAACAACAAGAAATTTTAGATTTGGTGCGTTTATTAAGGTAAAAGTCATTTGTAATTCTTATACTAAGTCTCTCCCATTTACAATTCCATTTATGTTTATTAGAGTATTTTTTCACAACATAATTATTTCAAGTAAATAGGGCACATCAGGCAAATTGAACATCGTAATGATGACAATGCACTTGTAAAAGTGCACCTTCTTGTTATCCAAAGTGACTTCCATTTTATCTTCCGTGTCTGTTCTACTTCGCTTTTGGATATTACTTAATTTCCTGTATATAGGTTTACAGTTGCATGATGTATTCTTACATTTCTGAAGTTAGTGGTTTCTTGGAAAGGTTTGTATTCCATCCAGTGTTAAGTTCCAAGCCTGTACGATTGCATAATAGTTTATTCTAAATGCTGTCGATATGCATTGATCGATACCCATCGGTGCACAGTCTTTAAACGCGTTATGCACAAGGAATAGTGCATGTAAAAGACTGCGCGTCGATGGGAATCGATCGATGGATATCGCCAGACTCTGAATATATCATTAATCGATAATGACTGTAAACCACTTGAAACAGTCATCTTCAAAAATAGAGAATTCACTGAACTTTCACTCCAAAAAAAAAAAAAAGAAAAAGAAAAAAAAGTGAGACTGAACACCATTAACAAAATATGTGTTGTCCTCCATATAGTTCTCTAAACAGTGGACAGTCTCGCCTAAAGAAAACGCTGTTCCTTTTTGAGTGGAAAATTAGACGAACGAGTAAATCAATTAAATATTCATTCAATCATTCAGAAAGGATTGGAGCTCACTTCAAATGAATGGGGATTATGATTCACAGTTTTGTATTGTATTCACGCACACGAACCAAATATTTGCATTTTTTTTCTGGACTGTTCTTTCGCCTTCAACGCGCTTCTCCAATAATCAGATTATCTTTAATTGCAGAAATGTGACTTTCATTAAAATCCATGATCCTCATGATTTACTATCTTATTGAGAACTGGACTACTTATCCACGTTTTAAAATCAGGAAAAAATGAACTTAATTGTTATTGGTTTTAGCAGTGTTAGAGTACTCGAGCACAGTACTCGCACTTGTAATCGTAAATGGAAAGTACTCCGTACTCGCATTGTCAAACGGCAAAATGAGAGGAAAGTCGCGCTTAATGATTTTGAGAACACACCAACACTATAAAATCTAAATTGAGGATCCTAGAACCAGAAGGGGGTTAAGTCAAATTGAGTAAAAACTGAGAAAATGGCACAAACATCATATCATTTGTGTTGTCTTGAATGGTATTGCTGTATCTCGCAGTGACTCTTACGCATGCTCTGATCATCAAATTACTACAAAACGTTTAAAGAATGTAGAAATGAGAATTCTGTAGCAGGAAATTGACACAACTCAATTTTCAAGATTTTGTGACTTAACCCCCGTTTAGTTCTAGGGTCCTCAATTGCTTTTATAAATCTAAAAAACACTTCACTTTTTTCCATTTTCCTCTGGTTAATACGGTGGTCGGACAAAAGTAGACAATTGTCCACCGGAATATACTTTCGGAACGTTTTTCTGGATAAAATTCAGTTTTTAAGAGTTTATAAAATAAATTTAGATCTCACAATGTTGTCTGTTTTCTCAAAGGTGTTCACATGTTCATATTATATCTACCCTCTATTTTTAACATTTTTCCCCGACTCATTCTAAAGGTTCTGTGCAACTTGAACTAAAATCGGGTTTCGTTCAGTGATGACGTCATTTTCAACTTTTTGAAAACGATTGCAGACTATGAAAATGTTTCTAGATTAATTTTAAATTAACATGAAATGTTTCATATAGTCTTAATGTTATGTGTCTCAAGTTTCGAGTGTATAGACCATATCTATAATACTCCCGCCGTTGATGGGGTAAATCCACATAATCGGACGGGGAACGGAACTCAGAGTGAGATCAAGTAGTGTATTTATCATACTTGGCCTCGTTCTGAGTTCCGATTACCCGCCCGATTATGTGGATTTACCCCATCAACGGCGGGAGTAGGTCAATTATAGATATGGTCTATTGCGTAAAATAATTATGCACTTGGTTTTTCCCAACTTCACTGGCATTTCTCTATGTAGGCGGATAATTAGCTACCATGCTCAATGGGGCATCATGCTTATACTTAACAGTCGATTTTCGACAATTCTTTATGGTGCCTTGTACGGTTGTATATTAATTTATTTATGGAAAAGGGAAAGTAAGATATATTATATCATTTTGAAGCTGTGAATATGAAGACTCTAAATGGGTAATACGCCGATTTTGGAAAATCGCGATTTTATTTTCAGTTTTCCTGAGCAAATCTTTTATTTTATTCAAATAACCAACGTGTCGTTTTAAATACTGTTATTGAAATGCAAAACCAAAACAGTCAAAACCCTGGTGTTTATAATAGTCAACTCAGAATTAATAATTCAAAAGTACTCTTACTCGTTCTCGGACACCATGAACTCGCACTTAGAAGGTAAGTACTTATTCGTGTACTGTCGTAGTGGAATGTACTTTGTTAAATTTGGGCTCAAATTAAGTTAATTTCTTGCGTCCATCTTCAACCTCCTTTGCTCTCTAAGAAACCGTTACCTAAGTAGGCTTTCCTTTTATTTTTTGATTAACACAATTAATGACGGTGCCCTCAATCAAAATAAGTTTTCCCTTGTTCACCTTAATTGCAGAAGCCTAAATAAAAAAGCTAGCAACATTGTCGACTATCTTTCTACCATTAATCATGATTTTGACATTATAGGATTTACAGAAACCTTGTTTAATTTAGTTGAAGAATCTAATTTAGTTGATCTTGGTAATTACATTAAAATTGATTGCATTCGCCCCGATCGAACTGGAGGAGGTGTGTCACTTTTATTAACAGTAATCACACTTGTATTCAAAGACCCGATCTTAACTTAGTTACCCCCGACTGTGACACCATTATTGAAATACCAGGTTCTAAAACTGTTATAGGTGTAATCTATAAGCCAGAATATGTCCAGTATGACCATTTTATTTCCAGGCTTGAAGGGAAAAATTGCTTTATCTTAGGCGACTTCAACATTGATCTTTTGAAATATGACCATAATTACCAATTAAATACTTTTGTAAATGTCATGTATTCATACTCCTTTTTCCCCTGTATTAATCGCCCAACTAGAGTATGCGTTACTAAAAATGGTACTTCAATTTCCCTAATAGATAATATTTTCACTAATGATGTTGATCATGAAATTAAATCTGGTAACCTGGTTACTGATCTTTCTGACCACTTCCCAAACTTTATTTCTTCTTCTTTTCTCAGGCAACTTAAACCAAATAATATTAATGACCTTAAAACTTCTCTTTCTTCAGTTAACTGGAATTCTGTTATTAATGATGATAATCCTGACTATTCCTACACTAAATTTATTAACAAGACCACTGAACTCCTTGACATTTAATATAAATTAAAATATACTAAATACAGAAATATTTTAAATAACTTATTACGTGAAGCTAAAAAATCTCATATTACGGCCAAAATTGAGTCTAATAAGTGTAATATGAAAGAAACATGGAAAATCCTTAATAATCTTCTTGGTAGAAATAAACGCTCTAACTTACCAGACTTTTTTTAAAGATAATAAAGGAAATAGAATATCAGACTCCACAGAAATAGTTAGTAATTTCTATAATTTCTTCACTAATATAGGAACCAAGCTTGCTGGTCAAATAAATCCCACTGATAATGACTTTGTTTCCCCTTTAAACTCGATCAACCAAAATAATAGCATTTTCCTTAACCCAACTACCCCAGATGAAATTATCAAAATTACTTATAGTCTTAAAACAAGTAATAGTTGTGGAATTGATAAGTAATGCTTTACTTAAACAAATTAATATAAGTAATGCTTTACTTAAACAAATTATCAATGAAATCACCCCAACACTCTCTTACATATTTTACAAATCTTTATTAACAGGTATTGTCCCACACTACTTAAAATTGCTAAAGTATATCAAATTCTTAAATCAGGCGACACGCACTTCTTTAGCAACTATAGGCCAATATCCATTCTTCCGTCCATCTCAAAAATCCTCGAAAAAATAATGCATAAACGTCTTTCCAATTTCATTGATAAATATAATATTCTCAATTCCCATCGATATGGCTTTAGGTCAAATAGATCCATCTATATGGCCATTAGTGATCACTATTGCAAAGTCACCAGCGATTTAGATGACAAGATGAATAGTGTTGGTGTTTTCCTTGATTTAAGCAAGGCCTTTGATACTCTGAACCACGATATTCTTCTAAACAAATTAAGCACGTACGGTATTAGAGGCCTTGCTAACACATGGTTCAAGAGTTATCTCTCTGATAGAAAGCAGTTCGCCATCTATACAGGGTGGACCAATAAAAGCGTTATTGAAATTCAAAGTCACGTAGCTTAAAATTGGAAAATAATCCGAGAATGATTTTTATATATTCATAAACTAAGGTATCTTGTTCTTGTATGGTGAACATTTCATGTCAAACAAAGTTATCGCCATTTGCGCAAAAAAGAGTCAAAATCAGGTTTGTCCATGGGGCAAGTTTACATGGGTGCACACAATAAGCGTTGGTTATAATACTGAATATCTGTCTTAATTAGCTGCTTGGTTTTACATTAATAATTATATTAAAGAACGTGATCAAGGAACTTGCGTCGAGAACTCATCTTAGGATGAGTTATACATTTACAGCAGCAATGTTTGCTGCAGATCTCCCTGTTCAAGATCCCACTATTTTCTTTATCCCTATTCAAAATAGTACCAAAGGGGTGAAACTTTCGTATAACTCTGTAAATATAGTCTTTGTAGATTAGGAAAGTCAATCCTAATACACGTGTACCATCTTCACAGACTATTTACAGAGTTAGCTTAGCCGGTCGTGTAGCTACCAGTTCTAGAAAACATTCAGCAATAAATGATCTCTCGCGACTTGTGAACTTCCTCCTCTTACCGCCTTACTAACCAACGTTATAAATGAAAAGACCAAATACATGCACTGCCTTTGCCGATTTGAACTTCGCGCCATATAAATTCGTTAGATTATTATGGAATTATACCATACTTATGTTATTGTGAATGCATGCCAGTACTCTCAGTCAATGAT
>JXSR01S003462.1:40749-51560 GCA_000969725.1 Ophiothrix spiculata
TGTGTAGGTCAAAGGGACCTTTATTTTTCCTTCGTTTTGTTAAAAACGTTCTGTATATTTGTCTTAAGAAAACACAAAAGTTATCACGGGTGCAAAATATAGAAACGTCGTTGAACCTTAGTCAATTTTCGGTGTTGAAAACGCAAATACTCAAGAGACCCTGTTTTGATCTGATGTAATATTACCTGTTGATATAACGTATCTCTACGGAATTCTTAACAAACCTAGAGTAGACACTTAATGTGGACACACTGTCCATCGTACGACGTTTTCTTGAACATCGTGCTGCAAAGTTAGTGTGATACGAAGTGAAAATTTGAATTAATTAACATTTCCAACCGAAAATTCCCATAAGAATTCTTGAATTCTTTGGCAAATGGAAAACGTGTATGTCACGTAAAATACTAGTACATGTATAAATCATCGCGGTATATATCAAAAAAAACACAGCAATTTTAAAAGTACCTAAAAATACTCTTGTACTAGCCCGTTGTAATTTCCTTAATGGTAAAATGAAGATATGCATGACAGCCACTGCACACACAACTCTCTTGCATTCAGTTGGCGAACTGACCTTGATTTATTGTCCCAATACATCAAGCTTCAAGCTTGATTAAATCTTAAAGTTGTAATTCTGAATTAAATTACATTACTAAATGCATATCCCCTCACGGTAATAGCTTTCAAATTAAGACATTAAGTTATTATTGAACACAATAATTTAAAGTAATCCACTTTGTCCACTAAAACTTCCTGATTTTAATTTATCTACATATATGATTCTTCACATTCTGATATATAGATGAGATAGCACTTTTCCTGGTTAAATATTTGAAAAATGAACATTTGAATTTAAAACTTACTTTTGAAAATTTTCATTTTGACGTCATATACAGGGTGTCCCATAAAAAAAACCTTACAATCTTTGCATCTGTTTTTATAGGTTAACGGATTGTTGGAGACTTTTTAAAGGTTTCATTTACAGCCAATGAATTGAACTTGAAGATACTTTTTGTTTCATTTCAATCTAGAACAGAAGTTATGATTTGTAAAATATTTGGAAACAAATTTTCCTGTTCCAATTTCACGATCTTGCCAGTTCCCCTTGAATGAGGTTCTATTGAAAATTGTCCTTGATCTACACTCTCAACTGTAACAATGTTTATAAATATTGTGCATGCTATCTTTTATCTATGCTGAAAAACCGAACAATTTTGATGATAAAATAAGACAGATATGATTGATTTTACAAAGTGAGCCATTTTCATTCATCATATGCTTTATGGCCAATTATCATATAATTAGACCAGACAAAAATATACCCAAAAAATTGAGCAAACAACATATTTTTTGTTTTACACTACCGATTGGAATGAACCAAACAGTATCTTAAAGTTCAATTCATGGACTATAAAGTGCAACCGTGGCGAACTTTCTGATTATCGGTTAAATCTAATGGATTGCTTCAAATCTCAACCGGTGGTTGCCTGCCGGTTCTGGGTGGTTTAAACGAAAAAAAATGTGTTTTTTTAGGACACCATTTATGTGATGGCTCACCCCGAAAATGTGGACTCTACATTGCAAAGATTTAGTTACGAAAACAAGATTTATTCTCAGAATATTCCCTTACTAAAAGTATACGTAATAGAATCCTTTTTTACATTTTACATGAACATTGATAAAATAAAAGCATGTTTACATCACTGATTTCTATTGAAGTAAGCAAATATATAAGCTGTTTGAATCTGCAGTGGCATATGTATTTGTTTGTGTTTGCTTCAGCGTTAAAGACATATGAAAATGTGTGAAAATGAGCAATATTTGTTAGATAATGCAAACATACCAAATCTTGTCTGACAGTAGGCACGAAACCAGAGGTAATCTCTGCTTTCAAATAATATGGCTGCCTTACAACACCGTCGTAGTATCGTTTATTTAACGCGTGGTAAAAAAATAGAAACATAGATTAGTTTTTTGATGTTAGACGCTTCTACAAGTAGTACTTGTTCATTAACCCGCAGTATACTTATTTTACTATCAGGCATTAAACATGGCGTGAGCTTTAACAAAAAAGGGACTCATTTTTTTTTCTTTTACACTATTATGTTTTTGATACTGACAGGTTTACTTTCGGTCACTTAATAAGCATTGGAATAAATTTTGCTATTCCAATAATCAGACAAAATATGACAGTAAATTTATTGTTTGTTTTCTATTGCATGTCAGATTATGAACATGTAAAACTTGATGTATGATATTAATTTAGCTTCACAAAAATATAACGTTCAAAATATCAATTTTATGATACATAACTATCAGGTTACGTTATAATTTACAACATTGAGTTTTTTATCGTAGATACCATGATGCGTAAAAGTAATGTATCAATTCAAAATTGAACACAAAGTTCAAATACCTTTTCTAAAAAAATAAAATTACTACAACTACGACAAAATAAGAATGACTGCAGCTACGACAAAACAAGAGCGACCTTCGCTTTGTAATAACACAAATAAATGACATTGTAACCTCATTTCAGATGACCGCGAGGTTTGTAATACATTTTAATTTGGACGAGGATGATTTTAAAATCACATTAACCAGATTTTACAGATCTAAACTTACCCAAGGGATGAATATAATTAAACTAGATAGGTTCTTGTTTTAATTTGTTGGTTATTTTGATTACGGCGATTTCTGTGAAATAGTTGGCGATAATTATTTGGTCTTGCCTATTCTTTTTCATTTGGTTCTAATCAGAACCTTGTCGAGCGAGCTTTTGTTTGCTTTACGAGAAGTGGCCAACCAGTT
The DNA here is from genome assembly GCA_000969725.1 of Ophiothrix spiculata. Lineage (NCBI taxonomy): Eukaryota > Metazoa > Echinodermata > Ophiuroidea > Amphilepidida > Ophiotrichidae > Ophiothrix > Ophiothrix spiculata. The sequence continues at coordinate 43,561 of JXSR01S003462.1, forward strand.
TCTGACCGTGGGTAGGCCTAATTGTAATTAAATTATATACGGTTACCAAAAACTAAGTTCCCCCTTGGATGACCAGACTCTGTCAAGACAGAAGTCGCCATGTTGGCTGTATTACTCCTGCATAAAACAAGTTTTCGTTAAGGGAAACAATTCTCTATACAACACACTCTACCATTTGATGAAAGGTAGTGTCGCTTGTAAGCAAGACCCATTTGTTTAAAACTCATTTTTTTTAAACAGCCGAAAAAAAGTTGTATTTAACTTCTTGCCTACTTGTGGCAACAAAAACAAGTTTACTTTGGCATTTATTGCATTAACAGACTATGCTGCCAAAGTACACATTTTGGCATGGTTTCAATATTATAATGTGGCATCCAATTCTGTCAGGCTTATGTCATGGTAACAGCATTGCTTGAAAGTGAGAGATAATGTGAGAGAAAGTGATAGAAAATCTCAGGAATAAAATCATTGGTACTCTCAACATTCAAATGAGCATGCAAAACTCAGGAGCAAACAAACATGATTTTTACAATGAGACAGCATTAGCAGCGATATTACTGAACATTTTTACCAGGGCATGGAAGTTGGAACTTGAACGACAAAGGGTAACGGATCGCAGAATGTAACAATTTCACGCGATATCACTGCACTGTTAATCTGTGTTTTGTTTTCATGTTGAAAATATGGATTTTGATCAATTACTCGTTACCTAACTTTCTTCTGGTGTATAAAAAAAACCATATGGTCAAAATTTCAAATAAATCCGTCAAATTTGTTCATTTTTATTCCAAAATCGCTTTACCAGTTGTTGAAAAGCACGGTGGACACAGCACTTTTAATCCTACAATGTTTTCATTGAAGTCATGACAATTTATTTAAAATAGAGAAGCTAGGAGCCGGGCCTGAATCATGTTTTAACTATAACATGCACTGATTTAAAATGGAAAAAACAACATATTAGTAAACGTGAAAGCATGTTGGGATCTCACAAAATACGCAAGTGCAACTTTTTTTCGCCAGTTTTGAAAAAAAAAATGATTTAAAAAAATATAACAAAAATGCGTGTTGTTAGAAAACGACAAAAACATTCATCGAATGTTGACGTGTTTCTCTAAACAGAAACCTATTTTATGTTACCGGGTGTGTGTGTTATCCAAGAATTTGGCGAAATAAAACTAAAGACTTTGAAATTTGCTTCATGAAACACTTAAACAGATGTTTCCGAATTATTTATGATCAAATTACTTGTATTAAAGGTGTCAACAATGTCAGTATATCCCGGGGGGGGGGGGGTACTTACATTGACAAGGTATACGTCTATGTGTCTGCTTTTCGGGGTGATTTTTCCAGGATTTTGGTATATCAATGGGGTGGTTTTCATCTTAGATGATAGCATCCAATTTTCATAAATTGGATGCTTTTGGGAACATTAGCAAATAAAAAGCACCCAATTTCTTTTCTATTAAAATTGGTTAATTGATGGGTGGGTGAAGAAGGTGGCTATTAGACCTTTAAAGGGATTCTTCTATTCGCACTTTTGGCCAGTGGGTTACAAATGAAACGTGGGACGGTGTCTTGGAGGCTTCCTCGGCAGTTACAATGGCGAAATCGCTAGAAGATCTGCTTTCTGAAAAATGTAAAGATCACTTCCAGCAAAAAACTGTGACTCTTAGAACTAAAGACAAACCTTGGATGAATGACAGTTTTAGAAAACTCATTGCAAAACGCAATAATGGTAACATGACACTCTATAAGCCGCTTAGAAACAAAGTTATCTATCAAATAAGACATGCCAAGAAGTCGTTCTATGCAAAAAATATTGAATGCTTAAAAAAGAGCAAACCTGGTAAATGGCACAAAAACATAAGAAATATAACTGGTCATAACAATAAGTCTGGTGAATTTGATCTAAGTTTCTTTGGTTAAACAGTTAATGACCAAACAAATAAGCTGAATGAACATTTTGCAAGTGTTTGTTGCCAGTTACCACCACTTAATATGTACTCTTTACCTGCTTATCTACCATCCCTTCCACCGCCAACAATACATGTCTGGGAAGTTCAAAGTAGGTTAAGCAAACTCAGTATCTCAAAGGCAAGTCATCCGGAGGATATTCCAATTAAAATAACTAAGGAATTTTCATATGAGATAGCTGTACCCCTGACAGCAGTGTTCAACAAAAGTCTTCAAGAAGGGATTTGTCCACAAGTATGGAAAAGTGCTTCTATTACACCTGCTCCAAAAGTCAAAAAACCTGAGTCTGCCAGTGAATTACGCCAAATTGCTCTTACAAAAATTGTTGGTAGGGTATTTGAATATTTTTTGGCTGAATGGTTAAGAGATGATTTTTTACCAATTCTTGATACCAAACAATACGGCAATGTAAAAGGAACTAGCACAACCCATTATCTTGTTGACATGCTGGACACTGTTGTTTCAGGTATTGACAAACCTTCCCACTTTGCCACCTTGGTCGCGGTTGATTTTACAAAAGCTTTCGACCGTATCAACCATACTATTGCTGTTAGTAAAATCATCTGCTCTGGAGTAAGACCGTCAATAATATAAGTTAGGTCCTAAGTATAATCTTCACTATCATGGTGAATGACGCTGCTGAAACCATCCCTAGTCGTTGAAAATTTGTTGACGATCTTACTCTGGCTGAAATTACTAACACAAAAACAGGGTTTCATCAACTCTAGTATCACTTAAATGCCTTGGATGATTGGTGTAAAATTAATGACATGTTGCCAAAACCATCTAAATGCCATGTTTTACATGTACATTTTTTGAAGAATCCTGTCCAACTCCCACAGCTTTCTCTTGGTGGTGAGGCTTTGCAAGTGGTTGAGCATATGAAATTACTTAGCCTAGAAATCCAAAATAACCTTGGATGGGACATACAAGTCAAAAACATGATATCCCGGGCTGGGAGGCGTTCATTTATGTTGTATGTTTTACGTAGATATTCTGCACCAGTAGAGGATATGCTGACCATCTTTCAAACTTATATCCGCTCCATTCTCGAATATTCTTGTGGAGTGTGGCACCCAGCTCTCACACAACACCAAAACTCCCAAATTGAGAATATTCAAAAACCAGCGTGCAAGATTATCCTTGGTAATAAATATCTGCAGTACGAGGATGCATTGCATGAACTCAGCATCACTAGCCTCACTGATCGTAGGGAAGAGCTCATCTTGAAATTTGGTCAGGGTATCATTAACTCGGAAAGACACCGTCATATGCTTCCAGAATATCGTGCTAATTTCAGAAACCACTTTGCAAAACAAGCAGGTATCTCAACTCCAAAATTCCATTTGTCATAGACAAACTAAACGCCTCTTAGCCCAAGTAATTGCTTTTGTTGTAATTTGTATTTTTGTGAATCTGTATTTATTGAACTATGTTTGCTGTAAACGCCAGCACTTTCAATAAATAAATAAATAAAAATCAATTGCCCTGATTTTTCGAGAACCTACACCAAATGACCCCCTTTTTTTGTAATTTTGTCGAAAATTTTACGAACATTTCGACGACCAGCGATTACGTAAATGTCAAAATTAGGCTTATTTTATTCAAAAACTGACAACAAATGACCCCGTTTTCCGCTTCTGCCAACAAATCGCTCGAAATGACCAATTTTTTTACCCTCTAAACCGAATGACCACCTATTTTTTCAATGCATTTCTCACCTATTGCCACTACATTTCGAAAGCCGGTAGGAGCAGGTACGTCACTTTCATATTTGAGTGCCCCCCCCCCCGGCAATTATGCCATTACATTTTCTGAGTGTCCTAAAATTGGACATCCACATTAAACCCGTAAAATATATGTATGTCATCTTGCTTTGCCTTACTGACATTTTCTTCTAACTCTAAGCTTTTGTGATAAGCGTTTAATCTGTATCGTTTTTAAAATCAAATCCATCATGCTATCAGAAATTTTCAATGTTTGATTATAGTAGCACAAATACAAAACCATATTGACATACGGTAATGCATGTAAGATATTACTTTCTTCAAATGAAAACTCTGTGCATATGACAGCTGTTCTTGCACATCTGGAGAATGCAACAACACAAACCTTTAACTTCATGTCATATGACTGATTGGAGACAGTCGTGACAGTGTGTTTGTTTTGGATATTTGACCTGGAATTATTGAACCGTTATTTGACGCCGGCTGAATCTACTCCATCGTCTGATATTATGACTGATTAGACCCTTTTGTAACATCCTTTCTTTTTTATTTGATTTACGATCATGTACACCTGAATCAACACACCAACTTTTGCATCATATGCTACCAAACGTTTTTGTGCAGAATTCTCTTCTTCTACAACAGAGCAACACATTTAGGGTCTGTTAGACATTAACGCATGGGCCTAACCTACGCCTGTTTTAGATTGCCGTTGACAAGGGGTTATACGGTAATAAAGATTCGGCTATTTGTGATAAACAATGATCATGTCAAATGACTTTTTTCATATTTGAGGTTAAATATTATCTATCGATACCGTACCTTCATCAAATAAGCCACAAATCCTTTTTTTTTTCTGGATTTACTCATTCAGCAAACACAATCCATTTCATTTTAAGAATTCTAGGTACCGTGGGTTTAAATAATGTATTATCTCCATTTACATGAAAACAGTCATACTGCCCTCTTAGAGTCATCGATATATTAACTTGAACTGAAGATAAATCCCGTTCTATTTCATACATAGTTCGTATTGCTTAAACAGAAACACTGTCACCTCTTTCATATTTCTACTTGTTCAGTATACACTGATATTCACTAAAGATATAATACATCTCCTGTTATATGGTTACGCATAAATTGAAATTTCTTACATAAATTAGGATCCACATTGGCTGGACACTTAAAGTGGCTGGCGAAATATGATACAGCACGCGTACATCGTATCAGTGAGTGTCACGGCGTATAGAAGTCAAGCAACATTATTACTTGGCGCATGCGTTTCATTGTTATGAACTGTATTTATTGGTGCCATGCACGCCTTGCTGTCAAGTAACACTGGAATATCAGAAGGGTTTGAAACATAGCAAGTCACCAGGTAGAAACTGGAATTCATATAACGTGAACAAGTATTTGAAACATAGCGAGTCACCAGGTAGAAACTAGAAGTCATCAAATGTGAAACATTTTTCTACAAGAAACGCAAGATGTCGAATTTCAATGATATAATTCAAAAGGTGGAATTAATGCTTGCAGATCCACGATGTAATCATACATTCCTTAATGCAACGGAAGATGTGGCTCAAGATGTATCATACAGCTTTCAAGATCGCATGATTATAACTGTATTATTGCCGATATTAATGGCATTAGGGGCTTTATTGAATTTGACGTTCATATTTGTTGTATTTCATGTGCAAGGAATGAAGACCATCACCAATGCATGTCTCATGAATCTTGCTATAGCTGATATCCTATTTCTGGTCAGTGCGATGTCAAAACGATTGTGGTTGTTTACTCATTCGGGAAACAGTTGGGACGTTTCCCCTTTAGGGATGCCAGGATGTATCTTCTTCAACTTTACAACAAATACTACTTATTTTGCATCTTTATGTTTCGTTACACTAGTATCTTATGAGCGATACGAAAGTGTCTGCAAGCCCCAGAAGAACAGGAACAACAGCTCAGTGCCAAAGAATTTTCGATTGCTACTGTTTTGCATTTGGATTGTTACTATGTGTTTTTCATTAACATTTATCCCTGATCACACATCATGTGAAACAGTCTGTTTATTGTGGCCAAACAAGGAAGAGTATGCAAATTACTCACCGTTTTTTGTTCGATGTGAACCTAATTTAAAAGGATTCAAAATTTATAGCAACTTTGCACAAGCTGTGCCTTTCTTTACTGCTTTTGTTGTAAACACTATTCTCTATGCTCAGATTATCATCGGACTTAATGTTAACATCGACAGACCAACATTAGCAAACAAAAAAGACAAAAATCTTCGCTTACGAAATCAAGTAGCCTGGATGCTAATCGTCAATGGATCAGTGTTTTTCCTTTGCTTAGCCCCGTTTGAAATTGTTTCTACGCTTCAAGTATGCTTAGACATTGTCAAAATGGCAGATTCAGACTACGTAAATGAGGGTTTTAACGAAGAATTGTTAGACTACTTGTCTAAAATATTTCTCCCTATCAGCTATTTCAACTCTGTTGTAAATCCAATTATATATATTGCAATGAGCAGTCGGTACCGAGAAGCGTTTCAGTCCGTGTTTTCGCCCGGTTTTAGTAGATTTAAATACAGGCAACCACAACAAAATAGTTCACCAACAAGCACAGTAACAACATTTCTGGATATTTGTAGAGATACGAAGATTTAAACATGGAGTGAACTCATTTTTTGTTTAAATTTTATCCTGTTGAACACGGAACAATTTTGTCGTCGAATTTTGACATAAATCAGTATACATTGTGTTACTTTGTCGCCTTTGGAAGTGACAGTGCCTCGTTCACTCTTTGCAGTATTTCAATAACAACAAAACAGACCCTGAATAATTAAAATGAACATTTGCAACATTGACTTTGCTTGAAAGTACATGTAGTATGCATTTTTATATTTACATATCCTAAGAATAAGCCAATTCTGTGTACTTTTTGAATTTCTCAGTTGGCTGTTGTTTTGGCTGGTCACAAATGTTACAAATGTTGCATGCGATAATTTATATCATTAAACCTGAACACGGATCAATTTTTTAATGTTTGCATATTAAGAACGATAAAATGATCATATCTGAATTCAAAAAAGTTATTAAGAAATACATCCAATAATAGATAACTTTCGACACGCTTGAGAATGCCATTACCAGAAGCATTTTCCGAAGTTTTCATATGGAAACAATAATTAAAATAGTGTGCAAATCATAGTTTGACCTTAGTCAGGAAAGTACGTACTGCGAGTTTATCAAAGTAACTGTTTTGTTGAGACTGTAGTATAAGAGGTGACTTTGGGTGTGTGTTTTGTTTGCATGGAAAATGAGAATTGTGAGTGTAAGAGTCATAATGTCGAGATTTACATGAGATTTAAAGTACGTGAAATAGTGTGTGTCTATTTTGATTTTGGTCAAAAGTTTGGAATTAGTTGCAAATGCTTTTAACATCTCTACCTTTGCTAAGATGAATGTTTAATTGAAAACAATGGAACAAGGGTAAATTGCACTTGGAATTGAATTTTATTTTTAAAAACATTTTGCATTCCATTTATTGTTTTGTTTTGTTTTCATTTACTTTTTAGCAAATTTCTAATAATAATACAAATTTGAACGCCTTATCTCTAAAACAAAGATGACCTAAGTCATTTTAGCGTTAACTACATCCATGCATCGTAAAAAGCATTAACAGTCTCTACTATATCCGAATGACCCTTTCCCATCCATTAACTTAACTACATATATATAAATATATTACACGAGCGCTCCTTGTTCAGCTAAATAAATAGCATGTAAGATTGGCTCTCTTTCCACCATCCGTCAATCAAATCGATGCCTTCATTAGTCATTTAGAGAGGAAAATCACGACTTTAACCTCTGTGGAATTGTAGTTGTACGCATAAAACACCTTCCAACTGCATTGTGTTACTTTACAGATCGTGAGGATGTACTTAGCGACACACGGGTTATCATACTCAATTTTATTGTGAACAAGATATTTTAAAACAATATCAATGTTTACTAAAGACAAAAAAAATCCGTGCAATTAGATTATTACATGATAAGCTAAATTTTAGTGACAAATATTGTGATATTGTATTATGTATAATCTGATCGTGTTATTTGTGTGTAGCTAAACTGTTAATTCTATCCGTCGCTCGTTTTAAGTATTGTGTGGGCGATATCATCGATGTATAACCCGTGTCGTGTTTATCTTCTCCTTTACGGATAAGATTTTCCATTATGCATTAAATTAGTGATACTAGCGAGATTAATTACTACTATCGTATATTTTAGAATACTCAGT
>JXSR01S003463.1:37478-49413 GCA_000969725.1 Ophiothrix spiculata
TATAAATGCAATGCATTGTGGGATATATTGTTCCAAATCTGGTTCAACCAAACCAGATCTGGTTCTGAACCAGATCTGGTGCTTTGCCCGGACTGATAATTGGATGCCTTGCTGAGATCACCTTTCTAAGGAATTGGTACTATACCACTTAGGGACCATTCCTGTGGTTTTTCACCTCTTAGCAGCGTACCATTGCAGATATCTAGTAGTATGTTTTTGAAACTACCAGATTTCCAAACCTCAGCAGGTATTTCATCAGGGCCAGAAGCTTTACCATTTGACAATTTTCTTAGCACAGCCAGAAGTTCTTCAGCTGTGAAAGCTCCTGTTTCAACTGGCAAGGTATTCTCATTGATGGTTTGGATTTCCTCATCAGGGTTGGTAGCAGGCTGAAGGTGGGGATCCTACACTGTTATACTGTTGGGCAATTTTTTAGCGTTGGTTAAACTATGAACAACCCAATTGTTGGGTAAATAATATTAACCAACTGTTGGTGAAATTTTACCCAATATTTGGGTAATTAGCTAAAACTTTTACCCAACAGTTAGGTAATTAGCCAACATTGTACGCAACGTTGGTAATTATTTACCCAGAAGTTGGGTTGTTCATAGTTGAACCAACGTTGGGTAAATTATTTGCCCAACGTTCTAACAGTGTAGTAGGGTAGAAAAGTAGTCTCTCCATTCCTTACAGCGTTCCGATGAGGTGTTGCCTTTAAGTCGACCTGATCTGGTTGCTGTTCTGCCAGTTACATCATTTATCACTGCCCATGCCATCCCACTCTGCCTGCTTTGAGAAGCTGATCTGATGGTACTTATTTTCTCTTGGAAATATTCCTCTTCAACACTGCTATAACCTTTGTCGAGTTTCTGCTTTGCCTGATCAAACAGCTCTTTGTCACGTTCACTGTTTGATTCTGTGAACTGCTTGTGAGCATCAGCAAGGTTCTTTCTGGCTCTGCTTACACATGCATCCTCCCACGATACTTTCTTACGTGGGCTCTTTCTCCTTTCTGGTAGGCAATAGGAAGCAGCAATTTTGTGTGCTTCAACAAAGAGTGGATACTTCTTATCAGCTGTGAGCTCCACCTCATCCTGAAGAGAGCAAAGGACATCAAACTGGTTATGCACTTCAGCGGCATATGAATGCTGAAGATTTTTGTCAGCACTGAATTTCTTCCAGTCATATTTTGGTGTCCTCTTGGTTTTCGACTTTATGGCTCTCAAACTTAGTCTTAGTCTTGCTGTTACAACTCTGTGGTCAGAACCAACACTGATAAAAGAGCTGTAGGCATTGCAGTCGCATGCACTGTTCTTCCATTTCTTGTTTATAGCAATGTAGTCTAGTCGAGATCTTACTCCATTGGGGTATTGAAAGGTCCACAACTTTCCATTTTTCTTCTGTAGAATGGTGTTGATTGCTTTCAGCTCACATTCTTCCAGAAAATCTTCCAGATGTTTGCCATTTCTGTTGGTCTTTCTATTGTATGTGAACTTCTTGTCTCCTTTGCCAATTTGAGCATTTAGGTCCCCCATGACAACTAGAACATTGTGTGATGGTATATCTTTGGTAGTTTGGCGCAGTCTTCATAGAATCTTGTGACCTCAGAGTTATCTGCACAATTTGTTGGACTATAGCAGCAGATGACTGTGGTAGCTGGATTTCCGCCAAAATTTGCATTAATGATCCTGGACGAGATCTTCTAAACACTGCAAAGTGATTTTGATGCATGAGGGTTGATAAGGAAGCCAACTCCTCCAACAGCAGCTCCGATGGTATTTCGTGTTGAGGATGATGTAATTAGCTGCCATCCATCAGGTAGGTTCTGATACTGTACTTCCACGTCATCATGGTGCAATCTGTGTTCTTGCAATGCAATTATAGATATATCATATCGCGATGCCAGTGAAACCAATTCACCCATCCTAGCTGTTGAGTTTAGTGTTCTTACATTAAATGTTGACACATACACATTCTTCTTACACTTCATAATTGGCGAATCCTTCCTCCACTGATAATCAGATACGGCCCTCCTCAAAAGGTTTGGGGTCGTAGCGTCATGCTGCGTATTGGTACAGTGGATTCTGCTGAGTCAGGTTTATCAGGGGCTTTAACCCTGGTGCTGTTAGTTTTCTTCATCATGATTTCTTTCGTTGGCAGATTATGTGCAACATGTTACACATAACAAATTACACTGGTGCATTGCCACTCGCTACCAGTGCTCAGGTGGAGCCAGTGATGTATAGTTGGCCTGATAAAATGGAATAGCTGTCCTCTGGTGACCTGATGAGCACCATCACAGTGAATAAATTAACTATATGTTTGGACATGGGTGGATTTTAGAAATAGGTTCAGCATCTGTACCAATTGCCACCCATACTAAATCATATGGGGATACACCTGAGCCACCAACCACCAACCATTGTGAGTATGTCCACGCAGGTAAACATTGCTGGTGTCAGAGTCACTGATCATCCCAAGGCACAGGTGCCTCTAACCCTACCTAACCGATGACAACCACTTAACCTAGGCAAATGGAATGCTGGAAGGAGAAGAACTATTAAAAGAAGAAGCGCAGATGCACGGAGCATGTGCACATTATATTTTAGCCCCTAAATAGCCCTAAAATGTGTTCTGCACATATTGGTTAGTTTGTGATGTGGGGTTGCTCTATTTCTTGTATCGGTGGACATGATTTCCAGAGATTACTAATGTCATAATTTCATATCTCCTGTGATCATGTGGTGATTGCACATTAGCGAAGTGATAAACAAGTTTAAATCTAACACATGTAAGTATTGGATTGTCAAGCCCTACACGTCATTCCATTAACATTGTGTGAAATAGCTCATCATGCAATCAGTGTACAGAACAGTTACCACTGAAGATAATTGCGCTAGGACTGTTCATGCTGTTTGACGTCAGCTTATTAAGCTGACGTCAAACAGTCTTAGCGAATTTACTTATAGAGGGACCCTGCTAATTTGCATTATTGATTAGTGCTAAAATTCAGTGTATAAGTCCATGTGTGGTTTACGAGTTTGTTACTTTCATAATTGGCAATGCTGAATATATAATTATGTGCTTTAATATCGATATTAAAATCTCCTATAATTTCAGACCTTGTAACGCAATTAATCTGTTTCATTCATGCAGGTCAACTCATTGTGGATTCAGGGACGCCATGCCGAAGCCAGATCATCTGCATCAACTGCTAGGGGATTTGCTATAGCAGCCATCGTTATTGGGTGTTGTGTTATTGGGCTCAATATCATTGTGAATATGGCATTATAGATCTCTGGCTACACATGGGGCAATACAAGTCGGTGTTTTGGAAGTTACACATTGGTGATTATTTTCGCTAAGAGAGGGAACGTGACCTATTCCTTTTGTCAGACAATCAGATGGCTGGATTGACTTACTTAGGTACGGTTCCCAATTCATGACGAAAGCTTTTGAGTCATACGAAAGGGCTTGACGCAACTTTGTCTTGCATCATGATGCAAAGATTCAAAGATAGATGTACTATAGAATATTGAATGGTGCAGAAAAATTGCGACAGGGACTCAAAACACATTTCGTCACTGTTCTTGCGTCAAAGCCTTCCGAATTGGGAACAAGGCCTTACGATGCATCTATCATAGCAGGCATGATTTAGTATAAACCTTGAAATATACAGAAAGAAATCTGACTCTGCTACGAAATCCATTACAGCATTTCCCTTGGATTCTACAACATTATGGACTGGTGTTGTTTTTATTTTTTTTATTATTATTTTATTTTATTATAGAGACTATCAATGACCAAATCTTAGACTGTGAATCTTTCATGATTTTGGCACTTTTATTTTTTTACTAATTTCGTTACAACATGGCAAACCTTAAACATACGTTCATTTGAATATTCAGCAAGTTTGGATACATTATTCAGTGTTGTTATGATTAGGAAAATATGGACTAATTCATTTCCCCGTATAATCATCATTGGTTTATGTGCGTTAAATGTTGCTTGTATGATTCAAGATTTACAGATACAGGGTGTCCCAGAAAAAATCTTACAATCTTTGCGAGTAATTTTCTTGGATTTAAGGGATAGTCAGAAAGTATGTAAAGGTTGTATTTTATAGACCATGAATTGAACTTCAGATACTGTTTGTTTCACTTCAATCGGTAGTAGAGTACAACAAAAGTTATGTTTTATCAAATATTTAGGTGAATTTTTGAATGGTTCAATTTCATGACTCTTTTGGCCGTAAACTAGGGGTGTTTCTGAATGTAATAAAAATGGATCAACTCTAATACTGTGCGAATGCTCCTTCTTGGGGCGCTGCATTCAGTATATACCTGGTAGTGAGAGAACTAAATTATAAACCCTGGACTGCGCCATTTTGACGTTGTTGCAATTTGTTGGTTTGTAAAACTTTTGTTCGGCAACTTAGTACGCCATGTGTTCTATAAATCTCATCTGTGTTGCTGATATATGATTAAATTGTTGAAAAGTATAATAAGAAATATTTAGGGATTTTTATCATTTCTCTGAATATAACTAAATGATTCTTTTGATGCTTTAAATAGCATTATTTGGTTCTAAAACACCCAGCTACCGAAAATTTGTCGGTTCAGCGCCATTATTAGCTAGGTTGCGCTAACTGTCGTTCGGTCAAACCGAACGGAAAACAGCCTCATAATATTTTGTTATTCATGAATATTCGCATGGGTAACTCATGAATAACAAAAGAATTTACGTTCGGTTTGACCGAACGACAGTTTGCGCAACCTAGCTATTGTAAATCTATTTGTTTGACAACTTAGCTATTCCATAGTGTCCTATACATTCATGACATTTCGTCTATATTTCTGATCAAGTTTAATTGTTTTAAAATATAGTATAGTGGCAATATTAATAATTTTCAACATTCCATTTTGCTTCCACCGATTCGTAAAATAGTAGATAAACTGCATTATTTTGTTCTAAAACGCCCAAACTATACAGAACGGCTTATGCATGTATAAAAGTGGAGATTCATACGTAGTGGTGGAAACTAAATTGATGAAGGGTTAAACTTCTGCACTACTGTAAATTACGTACCTTCAGAAGTACTTTCGGATTTGCTATCCGTCGTCCAAAAGAGGGGCGGGGCGAAATAACATTCTCAAGTTTCATGACGTCATCGTCATCTTATGACGTCATCACCAAGAGAGAAATTCACAGCACAAGATCAGATGACGACGGATGTAGCACATCCGAAAGTGCATCTGAAGGTACGTAATTTACAGTAGTGCAGAAGTTTAATCCTTCATCAATTTGGCTTATGCATGGTTTCCATTTTCTTTACCACCGCATTTCTTGGCTTTGTGTAAAATTTAACGAGCCGGAGTACGACCGGGACCACTACTGTTATTTTTGTAAAACCTATTTTGATATCTTATGTATCCCATGTGTCCTATAATTGAGATAAAAATTACCGATAATTGATGTAGAGGTAGTCTACGTATTTTTAAAATGGTTAATACCTTCAACCAATTATTATAAAAAATGTGTGACAAAATCAAAAAGTCATTTGATTTATACCAAATATCACTTTGTCTTAAGGATCTTTCAGCTACCAAAAATTCGAAAAGAGTGAACAAACACTGGCTCTCATTTAGTATCGCTTTTCATACATAATAGTGTCAACAGAAATCTTTTGTTATGTAAATAAGAAAACATCACCTTTTATAATGTTAATTATTCAGTTCTTACAAATAAAGGTCAAGGACCATACAGATGCTGTACAATATTTATTTATTTTGGTAATTTTATCTGTCTTTTATACAATGAAATACTCTGGAAATACTTCAGGCCTAGGCCTATGTCATTCCCAGGATATTATTTTCAGTGATTAGATCATTTATCAAAAATGTAATTAATTTTACATGTATATAAGCAATAGATCATTTATAGAACAATAGACCTAGGATAAAATTATTATTGGCCTTCTTCTTTTCTTTTCTTCCTTCCTCTTTTTTCTTTTTCTTTCCTTTTTCCATTTCGTCTCCCATTTCTTTTCTCCATCTCCTTTCTGAGCAACCGGACCTGAGCGGCCAAGAACCAAGCCTGTGTGGCGATCATCATAACGTCACCGTTATCACTATATCATTCCGCCCATGTAATATGTATAGCTTTTTATTATTATCATTTTACTTGTCATGTGAGATGAACCCACAATTTGTTTTTGAAGTATTGTTAGAAATGTTGTACTTGCTTTCGAACAATTAGAAATTTCTTTCAATTATCTATAGACGATATTGATCATACGAACAATATTTTGAATCAGTGAATAAAAAAGTGGTGTCATCAGCAAAAAGGATTAGGTCAAGTACTTCAAAAAAATCTGTTTCATTGTTTACGCATAATTTAAATAAAAGGGGCTTAGGATTTAGCATTGTGGAACGCCATACTTAATATTTAAGTCTGTCCTTTTTTTCAGATTTGCTTACACATTACTTATAGTGTCACAGAGACTCCTCTTATATCAAGATTAGTTGATGAGATACACGACCATATGATCGCCTATATCGTTTGCTATTTAGCTTGGACATGTGATCATTATTCGTGGGAATATTATCAATGCACGTCGCTGTTGTAGCAGCAGTAATTTTAGTTTATTATAAAATTGAGGGCAGCCTATAATATAGGTAAAACAAGTCTACAATCCTTTGACTATCAATTTTCAAAAGATTGATGTTGAAATCGCCCATAATATAGACATAGTTCTTTACTGACTAAGCTGTTTCGTAAATTGGTTCAATATCGGTGATCAAAAGGCCAGTTACAACTATAATTGAGATACATATATGTCTGAACTTCTTTACAAGCTGCACTCACTTGTAAATATCGGGTAGAGAGATTTTGCCGCTAAGCCACACATATCTTAACTTTTATCTTTGTACGAATGAATTTCAATGAAAATGGAGTGACACTTTTTGCTATAACAAGATGAGATTGGAATAAAACCAATCAAGGTATAAATTAGTTAGAATTTGATATACAGTGGGAGTATGGTGAAATTAATAGAAAAGTACAACCATGGACACATTTGAACTTTGATAAAAGATTTTTATTTCCATAAAGATCTAATACTTTAAATTGCATACACATATTGGGTATTTGTATGCATTTGAACGTCAATGCAATTTTTTTTATTTCCATAAAGATCTTATACTTCAAATTACATATAAATACTCAGTATTAATTAAACCTTATTATAAATTAACAAACTTTACAACATGCAAGAAATGGTCCTTGATATTATATTTACACATAACGAAAACGTTACATACCATTCGTTTTGTCCCACATAGTGGGTACATAAATATAAACTTGCAGAATAGCAATCTATGATCTTAGTTCAATTCATCCAATACAGTCAGTGGCGTAACCAGCGGGGAGGGAGGAGGGTGAGGGCAGAAAAAATGTGTGCTCCCCCATCCCCTAAATGAAATCAAGAAAAGTATAAAGTCTCAATATTACTATACTACACTGTTAATTTAACCCTATTATGCGTTTACTTTTCAAGATTTTCAAATTTTCCAATTTAAGGGCAAACATGCGCCCAAATAGATCAAATTTTCAAGCAAAATTTTTAATTTCATGAATTTAAGAAAAAATGGGTGATTTGCTATATACAAAATTTGGGTGTACCTTTTTGTGCCTGAGCAAGAACCCCACCCCACCCCTTAAATTGTGTCGTCCCTTCCAGCCGCCCCAAATGAAAATGTCTGTGTACGCCACTGATCCAATACAATTTTGATTATGAACCGATCTATCAACATGATCGAAAGACAACCTGCAAAGGTTTATGGTAATTTTTTGATAATACATGGTTGCGAAAATGCAACTTACATAGTTTTATAGTCTTAGAAGCCTTCCAATTTTCTGAAGATTAGGATATGAAAGGTGAAATTGTTTAAAATTAAAAAAGGTCATATGATAATGCATAAGTCAAGTATTTCATACTATATATCACAGTATTATTGAAATTTAGTTTTCTGAGAATTAAAGCATACTTTCTTAATACAATTTAAGGATGTTAAACAAATTAACGAACACCAAAACACCTTTTCCCCGCACTTCAAGATGATTGAAAAAGATGAAATGGAAGTAATTGCAAGAGAAAGTACATCAGATGACCACACCCGAAAACACTTTTAGAACTCGAATTATGCCTCGATGCTAAGAATACGCTTTCTAGAGTAATAAATTTGATAAATACAAATAAATAATTATATACATTTGAGTATAATACGTACTTAAGTCTGTAGTTTTTAATTTTGGTCTTTTTTTAGTATAAGGCGCTGTAGAAATGCCGTTTAATAATAATAATAATAAATAATAATACGTAACTATGAATACGTTTCTGAGTATTGCACAAATATAAGTCATGTATATAATAAATATTTTGGAAATCCCCTGAAATGTGGGTATCAAATTTGCCGTTACGCGTTACGACAGTTTTCTTTTCGTACCAAGTCTTAAGTGGCTTTTTTATCATTATCATTTAGCAAGAGAGAAGTCACCCAAATCAATTTCCATAAACATCTGATACTTTAATTTGCATACACATATTGGGTATTTGTATGCATTTGAACGTCAATGCAATTTTTTTTTTCATAAAGATCGAATACTTCAAATTACATATAAATACTCAGTATTAATTAAACCTTATTATAAATTAACAAACTTTACAACATGCAAGAAATGGTCCTTGATATTATATTTACACATAACGAAAACGTTACATACCATTCGTTTTGTCCCACATAGTGGGTACATAAATATAAACTTGCAGAATAGCAATCTATGATCTTAGTTCAATTCATCCAATACAGTCAGTGGCGTAACCAGCGGGGAGGGAGGAGGGTGAGGGCAGAAAAAATGTGTGCTCCCCCATCCCCTAAATGAAATCAAGAAAAGTATAAAGTCTCAATATTACTATACTACACTGTTAATTTAACCCTATTATGCGTTTACTTTTCAAGATTTTCAAATTTTCCAATTTAAGGGCAAACATGCGCCCAAATAGATCAAATTTTCAAGCAAAATTTTTAATTTCATGAATTTAAGAAAAAATGGGTGATTTGCTATATACAAAATTTGGGTGTACCTTTTTGTGCCTGAGCAAGAACCCCACCCCACCCCTTAAATTGTGTCGTCCCTTCCAGCCGCCCCAAATGAAAATGTCTGTGTACGCCACTGATCCAATACAATTTTGATTATGAACCGATCTATCAACATGATCGAAAGACAACCTGCAAAGGTTTATGGTAATTTTTTGATAATACATGGTTGCGAAAATGCAACTTACATAGTTTTATAGTCTTAGAAGCCTTCCAATTTTCTGAAGATTAGGATATGAAAGGTGAAATTGTTTAAAATTAAAAAAGGTCATATGATAATGCATAAGTCAAGTATTTCATACTATATATCACAGTATTATTGAAATTTAGTTTTCTGAGAATTAAAGCATACTTTCTTAATACAATTTAAGGATGTTAAACAAATTAACGAACACCAAAACACCTTTTCCCCGCACTTCAAGATGATTGAAAAAGATGAAATGGAAGTAATTGCAAGAGAAAGTACATCAGATGACCACACCCGAAAACACTTTTAGAACTCGAATTATGCCTCGATGCTAAGAATACGCTTTCTAGAGTAATAAATTTGATAAATACAAATAAATAATTATATACATTTGAGTATAATACGTACTTAAGTCTGTAGTTTTTAATTTTGGTCTTTTTTTAGTATAAGGCGCTGTAGAAATGCCGTTTAATAATAATAATAATAAATAATAATACGTAACTATGAATACGTTTCTGAGTATTGCACAAATATAAGTCATGTATATA
Source organism: Ophiothrix spiculata (assembly GCA_000969725.1). Lineage (NCBI taxonomy): Eukaryota > Metazoa > Echinodermata > Ophiuroidea > Amphilepidida > Ophiotrichidae > Ophiothrix > Ophiothrix spiculata. The sequence continues at coordinate 47,372 of JXSR01S003463.1, forward strand.
ATAAATATTTTGGAAATCCCCTGAAATGTGGGTATCAAATTTGCCGTTACGCGTTACGACAGTTTTCTTTTCGTACCAAGTCTTAAGTGGCTTTTTTATCATTATCATTTAGCAAGAGAGAAGTCAACCAAATCTGATAACACCTATTTTGATCCTATGTATCATACCGTGCTTTCAAAAATCAGTAAACTTTGATTTATAAATGTGTTAAACTTACGATCACTTATAAGAACTACACTGAGGTGATGTATAAATAATTTTTTAAAAGATATTTGAAGTTACGATGTATCAGTTCCATAATCCTTTGTGCGACACTAGGTATTTTTGTGCCGTTTTAGTGCTCTCTTGAACAGGATATTTGGTGAATATAATAGAGTTTTACTGGTTCAGAAAAAAATCTTATTAGTCGTGGCCAGCTGCAAGTAGTTTCTTCAAACGGCATACGGTTTTTGTGTTTTTCAAATAAATAAAGTTGAAACTTGCGTTGTAATGGTACCTAAGTAAGTGTCATTTAAATGACATTTTGTAGATTTGTTTCAAGAGCCAATACCTAATGCAAGATGAATAATGACTTGGGTGCTAAATTCTATTGTCCGAAACAAAGTTAAAGGATATCATCTATTTAGAACGCTGGGCTCGTTGACACGTACACGCTACAGCTACCGGCTGTATTGTCAACACATATTTAAACATACCATCAATACAATCTTCTTGTCGCATCAGGATCTTCATGTTATAGTAGACTTCTTGGCAAGACGACATTTGAGTGTTCATGTAGTTTGCTTGGCTATCCTTACACCATGTACACTTATCACAGACGGCTACGTTGAGTCGTTGAGGAATCCGTGCAGGGTTATAGTCCTCCTTGTAACTCCATGAGCAAGAACTAAGACGCTCGGCAGTCGAACCAGATGAATCCCCAACGCGACAATCGGTACCAGCAGGGCTGGTGGTATGTGCAGGTGGTTCATTGGCAGTTCTAAATGATTGTATTGCATATGCGTCAGGTGCGTCAGGGTAGAAGTGGTGCTTGTTTTGCTCTCGGCGGATGGCATCAGCTTCGTCTGGAGGATCGCAGGTGGCAGATCTGCGGCCACGATTGCCTGGACCGCTAGATGGAATTAATGGGTTAGCGTTTGTAAACTGTACTACAATCCCGAAGATGATGAAGATGCATAAGGCAAAAGAAATGGATGTTGTTGCCGCCATTTTAAGTTCAGGTGTTTGAAGTTATCTCTTTTATAAAGATTAGATCAAGTATCAGCTTCCAAGTAGCAATTAATTAGCTGTGCACAGTCTTTGAGAATTTCTTCAGTTGTTGTCTTTCTCTAAAGATTTCAGAATTAAAAATAATGACTGTTGTCTGAGTTATGCATTTATATGTGATTTTAGTGTTTGTTTTTGAAAATAATTTAAATCCTCAAATTAGAAAATGAGCATGAGAAAATAAAAGGATCCGTATTATTCTGCTGTGTTCCATCGGGGATTTCCCAAACGTGTATATAGATTTATATTGTGGTTCATTTTGTTGTAATCAATATAATTCATTACTAAGATGTTGGTTTAAGATAATGGCAGATCACATGTACAATTATATTCTTTATTTAAGAACAAATTGTGATTTATCAGATGATAAGGATTGGTTAAACATTGTAATTATGAATAAAATATCTTATATAAAATTCCAACATCCTTATAGTAGCCAATATGTAGATTTTAGATGAAGTTAATTGTATCAAAATCTAATGGTCATGACGTTATTTTCTTGGTTTCACAATGATAAGAAAATAGGTTAATGATTTCGTCGCTTGGTTGCCGATTTCTTGTTTTTTTCGTAAGAAAATTCTGTTAAACTATAAACTTCTTTTACCGGGTAACTATCTCAATAAATGACGTACAATATGTCCGCATTGAGCAAAATATGAAATGTCGGTTATTATTTGGTTGTTATTATATTTTGACATAGTAACCGTTTGTTATGAGATTAATCATTGTTTATAGTTTGATGGGTGTGTTGTGTTTACTTGTATGTACATCATTGG
>JXSR01S003464.1:32009-56467 GCA_000969725.1 Ophiothrix spiculata
GTTCTGCTGTTTATGCCTGATAAGCATTTGACCATGCTATCTGGCAACAAGTTGTCAGCACTACACTTGTCTGTGTTCTGCTCTTAATGCCTGATAAGCATTTGACCATGCTATCTGGCAACAAGTTGTCAGCACTACACTTGTCTGTGTTCTGCTGTTAATGCCTGATAAGCATTTGACCATGCTATCTGACAACAAGTTGTCAGCACTCCACTTGTCTGTGTTCTGTGGCAATGCCCAGATAAGCATTTGACCATGCTATCTGGCAACAAGTTGTCAGCACTCCACTTGTCTGTGTTCTGCTGTCAATGCCCTGATAAGAATTTGACCTTGCTATTTGGCAACAAATTGTCAGCACTACACTTGTCTGTGTCTTGTTGTTAATGCCCTGATAAGCATAATTTGACCATGCTATATGGCAACAGGTTGTCAGCACTACACTTGTCTGTGTTCTGCTGTTAATACCTTGATTAGTGTTGACATAAAAAAAAATCTGAAACGACAAGAAAACTTCCTTGTAAGTTGTCGAAAACTACGTTGAAAAATAAATAACATGTACCTATTGAGGTTCAAAAATTGGTTGTCGGTAAAACACAAAAAATTGTGCACCACCAATAGTCTCAGACTTCCGATATTGGTGGTTACGCCACTGGTTGTGCTTTTTAATGTGGGCACCCAAAAGGTGGATTTGTTACATTGAGAATGATTTATGCATCAATTGTTGTCATATCAGTAATATCTAATTGTCTACATTTAGTTCTATTTTAATCACTGCGGGCTTGACTGTATACAACTAACACTAAGATGTGTTTGGGACACTCAAAAGCTGGCAAAAATGAAAACTTGTAATACAAAATTATTTTGGCCAAACTGACCCAATAACACAGATGTAATAAGCATTTATATTATTATAAATATAATTAATTGCGCGTTTTAATATTAATTACATCAAGGCTTATTCCAGTGAAATGAAACTTTTTTGCTTTCAAGCAAAAAATCACCGTTTTTATTAGACCATATTAGCAAGTTTTTCAGTCATACGTTTGCTATTTGGTATTTTCTAATCAGACATTGTAAAGTTTGTCTATCCGTGCATGAATGAGCACATGTTCTAATTCAAAAATGTCACAAACGTTACCAAAAAGTTACACCAAAATGTCACAAACGTTACCAAACAGACATTGCACATATGCATTAAAAGAAATCCTGACGATAGAATTTCCTACCACTTTTATGAAATATTTGTAAATGTGTTACCCGTCATCTGTGAAAAGCGCAATAAAAAATTTGCTAACATGTCAGAGAATTTTTATTTTGAATTCACTTGGAGCGAAAAAAAAAAACATTTTCCGTGCGTTGTTTTACGGGACTTGACCGTCAGAAAATACATGTCTTCAACTGTAAAGATACGGTAATATTATATTGTGTAATTAGGCATCCTTGCATCCACATTCCCCTACCAAGGTCCATTCAAATACGACTATTTCAAAAGGCGAGAGAATATGTACGTACAGATGAAACAATGCTTAGGCCAAAAAAAGTTGCTTGGTTGTCCTTCATCGCCAGCCCTTATTTTTGGAAACTGTACAAAAGTACACCACGCCTAATTTCAAGATTTCCGAAAAACAGGTTTTTGGGTTCTTTAAGAATTTTGATCTTTTGAAAATATTTGTTTAAGTTGATGTTTTCATTTTGTGTACATTTTAATACTGTTTCTAAACGTGTATATATAAAGAGATTTTCACCATACTTTGTTGTAGCTTTGACTTACATTTGAAAAAAAATCTATGAAATAAATCTTGAAATAAAAAAACAACCAAACAATTTATTTTTTGCCTTATTTATGGCCTAATAAATGAATTAACAAATTAATTCCACTGATCACGCCTTTCCGAAAATGTAGTAAAAAAAAGACTGCTGATATTATTTGTAACGCATCCGCATAAACCCCAATTTTTGACAATCACCCACTAGCTGAATGAAAATGGAAAGAAACTAACAAATTTTCTCTTATGTTAGGAATGACAATGGGAAAATATTGAACTCTTTACCTCAAATACAAATAGGAATGATAATGGGAAAATATTGAACTCTTTACCTCAAATACAAATAGGGTAACATGGGGTGTCTTTGCTCGTTTAAAAAGGCCATGTTGTTAAGATATAATTTTTGACGGGTATTTTCGTACATAGACACAAAAGCTTCTCTCATTATTCATGTTGAAAATAGCGACCCACCTTCAAACTAGAGAGGTTAATAACATCAACAAACTAAATCCACCGATCATTTTTCAAAACACCCCCTAAAAGGTGATTGTTTCTGAAGCAAATATATATACCCTTTTCCCCCATTCACAATCGAGAATTTAACGTTATCATTTTAACACTAGGGTTTGAAAAAATACCCTATTTCTTGAAAATGAGCTCAAATGGATGCTTTTGATACCCTTAACGGTGTCACCTGATACACCCTTCTGCCCTCTAAAACAACCCTAATTTACCTTTTTCTTGGTTACGCTATACCTACAGCATTATATCTGAGGGGCCCCCGGGATCATTATGTGCCCCAATTCTTGACAATAAACCAATGCAGTCAGCCACTATCTGAATGACAATGAAAAAAAATTGACCTATTTTCTGGTATGCAAGACAATGGAAAAACACACATAGGGTAACACATGGAACCTTTGCTCAAAAAAGACATGTTGCTAAAGGTGCGTTTACACTGTGACGACTAATGGTGCGTTTACACTCAGGTGACGACTTGTGTCGACGGAGGGTAACGTATTTGCAACTAAAAAGCTGTAACGTGTGCGTGGCTAGCAGCGTGTGTGAGCGTTAACTGACTTTAACTAACGATGACAGGCGTAAAATTCAAAACTCCAATACGTAGGTCTACGTTGTTTGTCGTTTACTCTCAATTCGTCACAGTGTAAACACACCTTCAGTGGTAACGGAGACCTACGGATTACAAATTTTGTACGCCAGTCATTGTTGCAAGACTTAGTTTTTTTAAATTTTGTGATGACAAAAAAATATCTGTGATGTCGTTCAGATTTCGTTGGTCCCTGCAACACTACGTTTTCTGACGTTTCCATGCCGTTTGTAGTCGTCTGAAGTCATTTAGAGGTCGTTTCAATTCCGTCGGTAGTTGTTGTCAAATGGACTATACCGTCCACACAAATACAGGCTTTGATGCTGGTCACCAAGTCACGTTGTTGTTGCTGTGACATGTAGTCGGTCTCCGTTTCTTAACGTCATCAATAGTCGTTTCAAGGCATCTGGCCACGTTGTGTACAATTGGGCGTCTTCGAGAAGTCGTCACCCAACGCCAAACCAAAGTATAAGTTTATTAGTAAAGGTGCATTTACACTGTGACGTAGGGTAACGACGGAGGGTAACGAATTTGCAACCAAAAACTTGCAACTTGAAACGATTGATAACAACGATAGTGTGCGTGGCTAGCGGATTGTGTGAGCGTTAACTGACTTTAACTAATGATGACGGGCGAATTATTCAAAACTGCAATCCGTGGGTCTATGTTGCTTGTCGTTACTCCAAGTCGTCACAGTGTAAACGCACCTTATAAAGACTCTTCCTTTCTGAAGCCCTTCATCACTTGTAGTAGTGGCGTCGCTGAAGGTCGTTACAATACGTCAACAAATTTTGATTTTCAACTGTAGTCGTCGATTGCTGTCCAGAATTAGGTGGTTTTTGAGGCCGTTACCCTCCATCGAGGACAAGTCTTCACAGAAATGTACCTTTAGATATTATTTTGACGGGTATGTTCGTACATAGACACATATCAGTTCGGCGGAACCCACAATTCGGATACGTATTTTAATTTGGATACCCACGTACATTTTGTATCCAAATTGTGATACTCGTATCAGAACTAGGATATGGAGGGGTATCCGAATTCTGATACGCCTGTCGTGGCGCAGGAATCAAATCGATAGCGCAAGCTGTCAAGTACATGTAGAACATTTGTCTTGCATCTATGATAAATGTATATGTGGAAATGTCATTTCCATCTGTGCAATTCCAGCGGGACAGCTTCGAAACATGTCCAGATAGCTCCTCATCACAGAAGGCAAAATAATTAGTTTTTCTTTCTTTTATGTCGCTTTGGCGCAAAGTCTAAATCCTTGACATGTATTTCATGAGAAAATTAATGAATCTGACATGTGTTTTTGACTGAAAAGTAACCTTATGGGTTATTTTATATAAATTATGTAAATTTGAGAATTTTACAAAACGACTATGACGGGACTCGAACCCACCCACGATCTTCAAACTGAGAGCCTGATGCCCATATCGTTGAGCCACGGGGCTCGCTTACTAACGGGTATTTACTAAATAATATGCTTCGTACTTATAGTAATTGTTTACGTGCGCACTGATCATCACACACTAAAATTTCCGTGAAATTTGAGTGTATATGGACCCACAGGAACATACCCCTACATCATATCTGTTTCATCAATATTAATCGTAAGATTTTCGGGGGAACTAACACACAAAGGTTCAAACTTTGTTTTCTGCGGTATAGTTAAAATATATATTACTGATAAGTATTAATTTTTGCTTAAATTTTGAGACCCAATTTAATCGCTCTTAAAAATAAACACTCCGTTAAATGTCTCGGTATTGGACATTCTTTTATCTGCTCTGCGTAAAATTATCTGAAATTTAGAATTCTTTTAGTGGTTTAATTCGATTTTAAAATCTTGTATTCAGCCTTACAAATATTCATACCCACCGCCTAGATAGCGATACTGCTAATTTTTCATGCATAGCAGAATATGAACCATTGTACATTTACGGGAGCTGATATTAGACTGTTCATGAATTTCAGAATCATAAGCGAGTGAAATTAGCCGACATAGCGAAAATATCTGAATTTGCCCTAACACAATTTGATATGATATTTATATACTAGGATATTAATGGCTATTTGCAAAAATAAAAAAAAAATAAACGTAACTCATTCGAGAAAAAGGCAAAAGGCCTGTCAGAACGTCAAAATCAGTCATTATTTTTTCTAATTTTTTCATGCCAAATTTGGCAATATAGATTAGTAAACAATACAAGCAACGTATTGATGTATCATGTAATGGCTAGGTAGAAATAGTCAAGTTTTCATTTTTTACAGCGTTGACTGTTATTGGACTTGCAGTTAATTATTATTATTATTAAAATGCACTTATCAAGCGCCTTTACAGTGTGTTCAAAGCGCATTACAATACAAATCATACAAAATCAACATGGTTAAAATAAAGTAAATACAATATACACAATATACAACACGCATGATAAAAGTTAAAAACACAAGTTAAAAATACCCAGCAAAAAGTACATGATAAAATTCACAAGGCAAGAATGATGAGTTGAGGCGGTGGAGGCAGCTACATTTTGGGAAATAAATGAGTTTTCAAACGTTTTCTGGAAATGCTAACGGAGCTGAAGCTGCGAATTTAAAATGGAAGAGCATTCCAGTGTCGAGAAACTGCTACACAAAATGAGTTGTCACCATACTTTCTAATTGTTCTTTGAATACGAAAAGGCAATTTGTCATCACCGGAACGTAAATTACATCTCCCGTGGATATACGTGACCATAAAGTTTGAAAGATACGGTGGTGCCAAATCGTTAATGCACTTAAACACAATGAGAAGAGTCTTAAATTGAATTCTCTGTTCTATCGGTAACCAGTGCAATGATTTCAGTAACGGTGCCGATGGAAGAAGCCTTTCAGCTCTAAATACAATTCTTGCAGCCATGTTCTGAAGTTGATGTAATTGTTTGCGGTCTCTGGCAGAAATTTCAAGCATGAGCGAATTCGCATAGTCGAGTCTAGACAAGGATAGGGCACGAGCAAGATGAGAGCAACTTTCTTGAGTTAAATACCGACGGATTCTGTAGATGCATCTTAGAAAGAAATTTGCAATCCTGATTATGGTTTTTACATGATCAGTCATTACAGTTAGCATTGTATCTCAATCTTTCAGGAGATATCTCTTCAAGTAAATGTACTTACTACATTAATTAAGTATTTTAATATCCACAGTGACTATGTACGTATAATAATGTGGTATCTAAAAGTACAGTTATAGTGAAATGTTACGAATTAACCACGAATTAGTTACGAATTTAAAAGGCGTTATCTAATAAAAGTTTATTATTAAAGTAAAATTTGATAAATTTCCATTTCTTGTATATTTTTAAATACACTGTTAGAACGTTGGGCAAATAATTTACCCAACGTTGGTTCAACTATGAACAACCCAACTTCTGGGTAAATAATTACCAACGTTGCGTAAAATGTTGGCTAATTACCCAAATATTGGGTAAAATTTCACCAACAGTTGGTTAATATTATTTACCCAACAATTGGGTTGTTCATAGTTTAACCAACGCTAAATAATTGCCCAACAGTATAACAGTGTACGGATACAGCAAAAACACTCATATCCTTTACTGCTATCTCTACATATTCGTTGGCTTTTTATCTGAGTCCAACTAATATTAGCTCATATTAACGTTAAATTGAAGGAAACTTCACCAAATTACATTGCTGTTTCTATGGTTTCAAACTCTTTTAGGAGGATTGATATTTACTAAGTTAAGTTTTCTCTTTTGCACGTACTTATTTGAGACATTTCTGGCTGCCATATCAGTTGGGGAAATGTCGTAATTCATTCACGGTAATGAATTCATTTACTGTAAAGAAATTCCTATAAGTATAGAATAAATGAATTCATTTACTCCATATGAACATCGGAGAAAGTTTAAGAGCATTTCTTGACGAATGAGACCTATTCTAAACATCTAGTGATAAACATATGAATTCTATCTGCCAATTTTTTTCGAAACATTTTTAAGAGATAGGATTCAAAATTGCATAGCTAAATTTAAAGAACAGGACCCATTCAACAAGAAAATGCTCTGAAATGTTCTCCGGTGTTCGTAAATTGCTCACAAAACTCGAAAAATTAAGAGTAAATGAATTCATTTACTCTGTAGTATAGGAATTCCTCTCAGTAAATGATTTCATTACCGTGAATGATTACGACCTTTCCCGAACTGATATCCTCCTTCTTAAAACTAGATATTGCTTCTTCTAATAATTATAAGCCTTATATATTAAAAATGAGAAAGTAAGATAAGTGTTTACGGACAAAGTTACTAAACAAAATTTATTTTACATAAGAAGTCCATGAATCATGTAGTTCAGTTCAGGAAAGCTCATAATTCACGTAATTCACAGAATTTTTCTGTATTTCAAACACATACATTGCCAAAATTTAATTGGATAAAATAAATCTAATTCCATATTTAGTTGAGTATACCTGAAAGCATTCATATTCAACAGGAATGTTTTCATAAAAATTTCTCTGTCGCAAAATATGCATACTGCAGCTTGTCCCAATATTAATGCAACGAGCAAATAAAAATATATTTAAAAATAGTTGCCAAAAGATTAAATCATATTAATATATGTTTTTCAGAAGTAGAGTAATTACTCTACAACATGCTTTTGTCCCGTTTCATTTTAGGCTCCAGTCCAAAGATATGAAGAATTTAAGAAAGCCCTTAAAATCTACTTTGGTCCGATTTGTAGGTCTAGACTTCAAGCTAAATAAATGCAAACTTGAAATGAAGAGAATTCTGCAAGCAATTAGACCACAATCAATCCAAGCCAATCTTTTTTTTTTTTTCATTATCCAAGCCAATCTTACCTGAAGAGAACCTAACATTAAGTGATATTTCAAGTTAATTCTTAACTTAAATAGGTTAAAATTTTCATTTGAAGTATACGGATCTTCCTGATACTCTCATATTCCTTGAATCTGTTACTTCTGGTGCGACAATCGGGTAGTTCAGGATACAATTTCTACCAAAAGAGTCGAAAAGCAAGGATTCTAATTAAAGGAGTCAACCAATAATAAGTCTTTAACCGAAATCACGGAAGAAAACTGAAGAAAAAGGAGTTTAAGCCTCAAGTAATTTATTGATTCATCTGGCCTGTCAAGGGGACGCAACAGGTTGACTAAACCAGACGGAACAACATGCTTAATATCAGCAGATCATTATTAAATTGAGTACTTATGTCATGAGATGGGTTCAAGGAATGCTTCTTCTAATCATGTGATGTTTTTAGCAATTTCCATTTAACACTTGCCCAATTACGTCACCAGAGGTGAAACTTTACAGATTAACATATCGGACCACCAAAATTATTTTGGTCTTTACAAAATGTGCAATAACTTTTGATTCAGAGATCCAAATTAAACAAAACAAAAATCTTGTAAAAGCCAATGGTCTACTCTATAATATCATTGTAACTTTTGCTCACCATTGTGCTCTGTTCTCTCAAAAGAAAAGTTCAAAGTTCGTTGCGTTTTTATTGGGACACCCTGTATTAATGAGGTCGGTTACTGAAGGACAGCAAAACGGACATGGTTTTTCACCTTGAGTACATTTTTGAAAACTTTTATAAAATTTATGGAGAAATTTTATTTCAAAGTTACTGAATGCATTGCTTGGTGTTTCTGCAATAGTTTGCCACAATCCACTTCAAAATATTCCCTACGGTTATGTTTTAACAATGCGAAATGCGAAGGGATTTTTGTTCAGTCTTTTTAAAATTATATTCATTTTAAAGATATTCAAAATAGCTTTCTTATGGTAGCATTTTTCATTGAATAGTTACATCCTTTTTTCAATATTTTTCTCATGTCCACTTTTTCGTGAAAATGACCTACTCTAAATATGGTACGTGAATTCGCATACTACTATATAGTATATGTATTCACCTATTCACGAGCTTTCAAGAAACAAGCTTTGAAGATATAAATGCATCATGATAATTATTAACAAATATGTGACATGATGTTTTTAGTGTCATTAAATTAAAGATACTATAGAAAGTGTCATTAGAATAGGCCAGCATTTCATTCCTTAATGATCACATTATCTTACACCTTGCTACAAAAATAACACAAGAATTAATTCATGACCTTTTGATTATTTCAAAAGTCTATTGTCAGCATCATTACTCAAAATCGAAATCCAATCCAGTCCCAGCTAACTTTTCCTCGTAAATTGCATCAAACCTTTTGTTTTGTTCGTCAGTAAAGTGATTTTTCCAGTCACCTACAATGCCTTTAGAGAGAGAGTGAGAAAAAAGGATACATTAATACATAATATGCAAAGTCATATAGCATGTATAGTAAAAATTGCAATAATTCTTTTCCCCTTTTCTACCAACGCACGGATGGCGTTCCGTTCTGTCTTACTGTTGTTTTGTCAAATATATGGTGGCTTTTCACGAGGTGGGTCAAAAATGTGTTACATGGTCAAAATGGTCAAAAAAACAATTGTTTGATATGATGTTAATATTATTGATCTCTTTCAATTCAAGTAACTTTTTAGCCAAATATCACTTTTGTTTTGGCATAATGAGCTAATTAATGGTTAATTACTCCATAGACGGCAATGCAAACTGTAATTTTCAAACGCGTTTTTCTCAAAATTGCCTGTTTTTACTAAAGCAAGTCATTAATTGGAATGATGAATGGTAAACAGTTCATTTTTTCAGGATATGTTCTAAACACTTTAATAGTTACTTTGATGCATTAAACTTGAAACAGACCCCTTAGGGTCTTGGTGTTGATGACCTTCAATTAATTAGAGGCGGGCTATACAAGGGGAGAAAATGGTGATGTTTCAAATCATTCTGTCCTAATTCTTATTTGATGCAGTTTGATCCCCTGAACATTTTGACACCAAATTTGTCAAAATCGGACAACAAATGAGAAGGTGTTGCCCAAAAAACTGATCGAGGGGGGAGGTGGTCTGAGGAAGGTCTAAAAATGATAAATTTTCCAATTACTATAATTATATAACAAATTTTAGCCATGTTGGTGACTATCTGTATGTATTTAGGGTCACAGAATCCATTTGTGATAGTCCAGCAGTGTCAAACCTTCCAAAATGGCGATATTGTCTCAATTTGGGTATCTACCGCATCCGTAGGCACCGCATCCTTAGGCACCACCACCCTTGTACTGACAAGTTCAAAGCATTGTCTCTCTTAAATTATGAAACCCACGAAAGCCATATTACTGCCACAAATAGCAGAAAGTGTAAGCTTTCAAATGAGACATTAAACAAGTCAATAAGCCAAGGAATAATGAATTTACATAAAATTAAGTTCGAGAACACACAAAAAAATGTAACAACACCACCTTTTTAGCATACCCACCTAATGAAATGCCACCATATAGTATTACAAATATAGATGGCGATATCTAATTTAAGGATATGGGTAGTGAATTATATACAACTGCGTGAAAATTTCCATATACAAAACATGCCAAAAGAAGAAACACAGTCTGGGCTTAAGAGAAGATCCGCACCAAAAATTGTTTTGGTTTTTTTTTAAGATGGTATGAACTTCATATTTGGTGTCTAGGATACTTGGGTGACCAAAAAAAAAAAAAAAAAAATCACCTTATTTGCATATTTAATTGGCCTCCATCTTGGATTTTTGGTGTCGGATTTCAAAAGAGGTAATATCCCCACCCGTAGATGTAGATGCTAGAGACTCTTTTTTTTTTAATGAAAGAGAGAAGGAAAACTTAAAAAAGGTATGGAATTAGATTTTTTATATTTTTGTTCGTTTTTGCATACGGTGCTTTTTTAGCATACGGCGCACTTATTTTGATCCAAAAATGACATATTTGGATCAAAGTTGGATTTATTAAAAAAAAACTAAGTCCAAAGAATAAAATCTAATTCCATCCTTTGTTTAGCTTTCCTTTTATCTTTTATTTAAAAAAAGAATGAAGTCTCTAGCGTCTACAATTTTTTTTGTCTCATGAGCTCTATAGGGAAAGGCAATAGCCACTAAAAGGAAGGGCAAAAAAAGGATTATCTTTATTGGCTACAAATAAATCCAAACTAAGTAACATATTACCAAAGGAAAACAAATATTGTATATTCATATTGTCTGAGAATAAAAGATTGCAATGAGTGGACTTTATTTATGATATCAAGTTTAATCTTAAAATTATTTTCGTATTTAAAAAGAAACACATACTATGTCTGTTTATCCAATTAAAAATATCCAATAAGTTGCTAAGATGCTAGCGCAGAATGAAACACTGGCTCCTCTTTAATTTCCATACTTTTTGTAATGATTTTCTGTCTTCAAGCTATTTTTACGAATAAATGTTCTTATACGTGTTGGTAGAATTCATCACTATTGGTTTAAAACTGGTCAACAACACTTACTTTTTATGACGTATATTTCAGTGATACCAATCACCGTCCTCAGCGTTCTAATTCTAAGTTCCAACTCATCCTCCTCTGAATCTCGCCGTAGATGGCGTCCTAGATGACAGTATTTCCAGAAGAGAATCATAAATTGAAGAAAGACGATGACATCATTATTTTACCAGCGGATAAAGGTAAAATCACAGTGGTTCTGGACCCTGAATCTTATGAGAGCAAAGTCAATGATTTGTTGAGTGATGAAAAGACCTACTCCAAATTAAAGAAAGATCCCACAAACTCGTACAAAAACAAACTGTTAAAAGTTTTGAAAGACTTGAAGGAGAAAGGTGCGATTGATCAATCATTATACGAGAAATTAAGACCTTCTGCGTGTGTCGTGCCATGTATCTATGGATTGCCGAAAGTACATAAACAGGCAATTCCCATGCGCCCTATTGTTTCGAGCATTGGATCTGTGTGTTACAATCTCGCCAGATTTATTTCGGACATTTTATCACCTCTTGTCGGAGAGTCGCCGCACCATATACAAAACTCGCAGGATTTCGTAAATAAGATTAAAGACCTGGTTGTGAACGACGATGAATTAATTACATCGTATGATGTTTCCGCATTATTTACTAGTAAGTGTACCTGTGGATAGAGCGCTAAAAATGGTTGACAATCTTTTGAAAACTGACAACAGCTGGAAGGCACGTACTTATTTAAAAATGCTTCACAAATCATCACACTCCTTGAATTTTGCTTGACAACAACTTATTTCAAATTCAGAGGACAATTGTATCAGCAAGACCATGGCTGCGCAATGGGACTGCCGGTTAGCCCAATCATCGCTAACCTCTATATGGAATATTTTGAATTGGAGGCAATAAAATCTGCTACCCACCCCCACGCATTTGGATGCGATACGTGGATGATACTTTTGTTGTGATAAACAAGTCAAACTCTCAACAGTTCACGGATCACATTAACAGCATAGATCCACACATTAAATTCACCAATGATCCAGAGAAAGATGGGACTTTGCCTTTCCTGGACACACTAGTAACCAGACTCGCCGACGGTAGTCTCAAGGTCAGTGTATACAGAAAACCTACACATACTGACCAATACCTGGCTTTTGATTCGCACCATCCACTAGAACACAAGCTCAGCGTTATTAGGTCTCTATTTCGTAGAGCGGACACCGTTGTTACTAACTCGGCTGACAAAGAACATGAAATGAATCATGTGAAATCCGCTTTAAAACGTTGCGGATATGCAGACTGGAGTTTTAAAAGAGCCTGTGCTACAAAGGAACATAAAACATCTCAATCAGATGCCTCTCAACCTTCAGACACTTCAACTAAAAAGACCTTTGTTGTAGTTCCTTACGTCGAAGGGGTTTCTGAACGTCTTCAACGAGTGTTTAAATCTTTAATACGGTGTTTCAGTTTGCCACAAACCGCATCAAACTCTGCGTAAATTGCTTGTGGCACCCAAGGACAAGACAAAAGTTAAAGAACAGTCTGGTGTTGTGTACAAAATTCCATGTAGCAGTTGTAACAAAGTATATGTTGGAGAAACTAAACGTGTCTTAGGTGAGCAGCTCAAAAAACACACCGCTAAAACCGCTTATAATCTCTCTGCCATAGCCGAACATTGTCAGAAAAACGGACATGAACCAGATCTTGGGAATGTTTCTGTGCTATGCAGGGAGGACAAATTTCTACCACGTAAAATAAGAGAGGCTATTTACATCAAGAAAGAGACCAGCCCCACCTTAAATAGAGACGGGGGGCGCGAACTTTCATCACATTATGATTCTCTTCTGGAAATACCGTCATCTAGGACGCCATCTACGGCGAGATTCAGAGGAGGATCAGTTGGAACTCAAAATTAGAACGCTGAGGACGGTGATTGGTATCACTGAAATATACGTCATAAAAAGTAAGTGTTGTTGACCAGTTTTAAACCATTATTGAAGCTATTTTTAGTTTATGAAAGAACATCACCCCAAAAGAGTATCAATTTAATTAAACAAACGTGATTTGACATTTTAGTAATCAATCAAAATGCCTTCATCCTGGGGTGGAAAAGTGGTCGGACTGGAAGGAATTAACAGGAAAAGCATATACCTTGATATTAGGCAACATATTTGAATTTAACCAAATAGCTCAAAAGAGGTGAAGTACTACAAAAATTGTCATTTTATCTGATTTTGCTAAAGCTTGTCGAAAATCATCTCGTCATGTGAGTGCAAGAAAGTCGTATCTGCAATAGCTGTCATTTGTCATTAATTTGAATTGCGCACTGTATGACCTCCAGTCTTGGGTCAGTGGTTCTTGAAATGGTTCGGTGTCACCTGAAAAAACATTTCAAGAACCATTGACATAAGATAGGAAGATTTTGAGTGATTTGTCACATTCTTGTGACAAGGTGTAAAATAAATATAACTTAGGGCAGCCATTGCAGATACGACTTTCTTGCACTCACATGACAATCGGCTATATTTCCTACTAAATGTTTCAGATTGGATCATTTTTAATATCGTTTTTAATGTTTTACAACAATTGAAGAAACCGATTGCATATGAAACGTTTCTTGACATTTGTGAGCACTACAAACCAGCGCCCCAATACATGTAAAATAATAATTTTAAAGATTCATTCTATTGTTTGTTGTTATCTTTTTTGTTTGTTTGTTTGTTTGTTTGTTTGTTGTTGCTGGTGCTTTTTGTTGTTGCTGGTGCTTTTTGTTGTTGTTGTTGTGCTTTTTGTGTTTACCTTTCCGCATGAATGATATACCTTGTTCACCTTCTCTATGCATATCCAGAGCATCCGGGTTACTCAAGGGATTATTCTTCATGTTGGTAAAGTGACATTGCTTGGTAATCTGATCAAGAATGCAATCAGAATATTGATAGCCAATAAACTCACAGATTCGCTTGACTGCAGCTTTTTCATCCTGTTCGAAAGAAGAAAAAACACATGATGTTATGAGGTCCGAACACAGATTGAAAATTCCAGCCGTTATCAGTCTGGTCCGTCTCACTTTGCCGAGACCACTATTTGATCGCGTCATACCGCGATTCTGTAAGTTCGCCATCTGTTGTTATGAAGTGAAAATGGTGCAGAATTCTTCCGACTAGCCTGTTAGATCGCTTATAAACCTGTAATCAGAGAAGTCATGTGACTGATAGGACTTGTGGATAATTTTGGTTTTCCTGTCAACAATAGTTACGAGATTTCAGGGACAACGAAAATTCCTTCAATGTATCGCTATAATACGTGACCAGCGTCACGTTAGTCACTGCATTACGCGACCAGATGGACTTTTTTTGTCAAATACCCAATTTCTGTCATTGATTCATTTCGTTAAAAAATTGTGATCTGTGTCAAGACATGTATAAATGAAAAGTTTCATGTGTGATAAAATGTATATAAACCACCAAAAATTGAACGATTTGTCAGATTTTTCAGACCCCGAACTTAGGCTTGATTCAGTCATTAATCCATCTCTTTTCGCCGATTCCAGCGCACAACGTTGATAACAAGGTAGGAAACCTTACGAGAGTTGTCACACAGACCACATACAACATTGCTAGACCGTGGCATGGCCAGGATTTAACACGGAAATATCAAAGTAAACATGTAATGGTAAGAGAACAAACTTACATTTTGTGTTTATTGTAGATGGCGCTCTGACGGAGTCGCTGTTACCCGCGATCGTAGTGGTCGCTGCCAAGTGAGGCGGACTTGACTGGTTATGGCTCATGTAAAATGTTTGGAGCCTTTACCTGTAACACGTCTTTGGGGGCCACCCCTGTGATTTTGACATTGACACGCTCAAGCTTTAGTTGTTTTATACTTTATATCCTCTTTCCATTGATACCAAGATCTTGAAAATCGGTCAGGCGTTACGTCATTATGACGTCACAGAGTACGTCAGGACCAACATCTACGATTCCGGGCCAAAATGGCCAAACTTTGTTAATAAAGTTTAATATTAATATCGGATTCATAGGGGCTTTTTTTGCTAATGTATACATGTACATAGAGTAAAAAAATCATCATCATCATCATCATTACCTTTTGCATGTCCTCATACTTGATGAATAATACATTATCATCGTTTCTTCTGTTCCAAAATCCAAGGTAATGCTCATACCACTTCCCATAGGATACTGCAATGTTATGAATATTTTGAATGTTAGACAAATAACAATTCTACAAAATATGGCAATGTTATCAATGAAAGCGTCCAGGTTGAGTTCTTTTTGAGTTTGGTTACTTTTCAATAATGCTCACGAGTTTCGTATTTACAATTCACTGTAGCGCATTTATAAACAAATCGTGTAGGCCTAACCCCAACTTTAAAAGATCCGACCGAAAGTCATAATATACAGTATTAAATAAAACATGTTTCATATGGCCTTTAACGATGCTAATACTTAATGTTTTATGAATTACCACTATATATATGTTAATACTGGGCAAAACTAGTCTAGGAGAATGCATTCATGTTTAAGACGGGCATACCATGAAACTCAGGGTTGTTCTCTGTCATAATAACAATAGTTAAGGTAATTTTAGTTGTCAATTATTATAGATTACATAGAGTTTAATGAATTTAAATTCAATTTTAATTTAGTGAGTTACTATTACCTTTCCCGTCCATGAAATCACCGATGAATTCATCCCAAGATTCATATTTCCTAAACATCGGTTGCCATCTACTGAAGTAATAATAGGAAACAGCCAGATCTTTAGGGTTTCTCGCTATGTAGATGACTTTGGATTTGTTTGTGCAAATACTGTACGGTATTAGGTGATGTGGAAGATGGCTTTTAATAAGGCGACGTGGTGGTAGTGATGCCAGCAGATTTCTGTACGGTTTTCCTGATGAAAGTTCTCTCTTTGTGTTTAACAAATAAAATCGAATGCAACTGTTGATATTTAATTTACTTCACATGAATTAAATCTTAACATAAAGATAACTGTCGCATATTTTTGGAGGATGGTATATGATGTATAAGACCGTCAAGTATAAATTAAACTACATCACAGGAAAAACTACTGGTATATTTATATGGTATGGATGATAATATCAAGATACAGAACAAGTTATGGTAGTATGGTAAAAGTCCTTCACAGGACTTTTTCCCCGCTTAATATGAACACATCATGGAAACGTTAATCGTACTTGTATGTAACGGTGTAGCATGTAACACACACCTCCTATCACGTTTTGCAAAACACAACTCCAATAATTGCTCGATTTGCCTATGCTTTTGATAACAATTCTTCGGTAACCAAAATAACATGAAGAGTGAATACAATCTGCGAGTGCTTGAAGATTTACAAGCAGGCACGAAACAAGAACTGGTTGTTTTAACAAATGCTTAAAAGCATTTGTTGCATGTTAATTGAGGTAGAAATGTCAATGTATAACCAAGAAACAAGGCCTATTATAATACAAACTCAGAATCATCCAGAAAATTGGGGTTCTATCTATAAAAGCGTAAAGGAAAATTGAATTTCTAGGTCTGCTATCACCATTAACTGTCATATCCTTAAAAGAGTAGAGATATCTTACTCTTTAAACTATTGAAGCGCTGTCTTAGGTTACTCTATTTGGTTTATGAACTTACGTCACGAGTGCATAATGAATAGACTAAAAACACTCGAGAGTTGATCTATAATATTCATCCTTCAACAAGTCGATATTGAAATCGCCCAATAAAAAGTTGTTGTTGTTTTCACCATCGATTTGGTTTGATATTACAAATAAGATCATCAATGGTCGGGTGTGCTAGATAAATAACACTAACAATAATTGTCTCTTTATTGATATTCTAAATTTCTAAAAGCAATAGCGATACAAGCAGGAAATGAACAGAACAATTTCACTGCCAAATTGAATATTTATTTATACAATAACATATTAACTAACCTTGATAATGGCCCAGATAATAAGCTTTGGTAGTATCAAGAAAATCTTCAAAAGACACCATATTGCACGTAAACTACGGACCGGATGGTTAATGAAGTCCAACTATCAATTTAAAAGTAAGATCGAAAAGAGTATGTAAACACCATTGCAGGTTGAAACGGTTACGTTTAATAATTAGTTTGCTTGTCTCTTTTCTATAAATAGATATAACTTCCTTTTATAGTACAGTCTGGTTCGACGTACAGAGTGTCCCAATAAAAATGCAACGAACTTTGAACTTTTATTTTGAGAGAACAGAGCACAATGGTGAGCAAACGTTACAACAATATTATAAAGTAGACCATTGGCTTTTACAGGAATTTTTGTTTTGTTTAATTTGGATCACTAAATTAAAAGTTATTGCACATTTTGTAGAGACCCGAAAAATCTTAATGGTCTGATTTGTTAATCTGTAAAGTTTCACTTTTGGTGACGTCATTGGGCAAACGTTGAATGGAAATTGCTAACATCACATGATTAGGAGAAGCATTCCTTGAACCAATTTCATGACATAAGGACTCAATTTAATGATGATCTGCTGATATTAAGCAGATTGTTGCGTCTGGTTTAGTCAACCTGTTGCGTCCCCTTGACGGACCAGATAAATCATTAACTTACTTGAGTTCTTAATGTCTTCAATGTTCTTCCGTGATTTCGGTTAAAAACTTATTATTGGTTGACACCTTTCATTAGCATCCCTTTTATCGACTCTTTTGGTAGAAATATCCTAAACTACCCGATTGTCGCACCAGAAGTAACGGATTCAAGGAATATGAGAGTGTCAAAAAGATCCGTACTTTAATGCAAATTTTGACCTATTTAATTTAAAAATGCACTTAAAATAATACTTCATGTTAGGTACAGGTCAGATAAGATTGGTTTGGATTGATTTTGCTCAACTTGCTGGCAGAATTCTCTTCATTTCAAGTTTCCATTTCTTTGGCTGGAAATCTAAACTTACAAATCGGACCAAAGTAGATTTAAAGGACGTTTTTAAATTCTTCATATCTTTGGACTCAAGTGGTAAAATGAAACGGGACAAAAAGCATGTTATATAGTAATTACTCCACTTTTGAAAAACATATATTACTATTATTTAATCTTTTGGCAACTATTTTTTAATATTTTCTATTTGCTCGTTGCATTAATATTGACAAGCTGTATATATTGTACGTGTTGTTCTAAATTTATATATATTGTTTGCGAATTGTTGTGGACTTACTTTTGGTAGATGAATTTTTCCTTCTAAGTATGGAACCCTTGAAAATGTATTAAGATGGCCTGCACTACTAGCTCCGTTTAATGCTAAATAGGCGATCTCCTGTGTCCATGTTGTACCTTAGCATACAAAAGGAAGCAAACAGTTAATGGAGATGAAACAGTAACATTTCTCTAGAAGAGGAAAAAGAAATAAAGTGGAAATTTAACACGATCCTGCCTTAATAGCTTATACTTTGGTATAGCTTACACTTTCTAAGAATGGAAGGTTCTCAGTTTCTTAAGTCATTTGATTTGATAATCAAGTTGCACCCCAGCGGGTTCTTATAAAAAATACGGGTTTGTGCCTTCCGTACTTTGAAAAACTGACCATCTCTATACCTATTTTGGCTGCTTTAACCCCCCCACCCATCAATATACCAATTTTGATGGAAAAGCATCCAACTTTACTCTTTTTTTTAATTTTTTTTTTGCAAATTTTCCCAAAAAGTACCTAATTTATGAATATTGCGTGCTTTCTGAGACGAAAACCACCAAAATCTGTGAAAATCCACCCAAAATGCAGGTACGTATACGTATACCTTGTCAATGTAAGTCCCCCCGCCCCCCATCCTGGGGGCTGGGTTACACCTGAGACAAATAAACCAACGGAGATTCGAAGCGCAGCCAATTTCTATTGTTAGGCCCATCGACCGTATCATCAGCCTCTGCTTTGCCTTTACCGAGTTTGGACTGAAGCGGCGCTGTTAGCGTTACCTCAAACAAAATGGCGTCTCTCCGTAGGAAGGCTATCGGTGAAAAGTGGTGAAAATATCGTCGTTGTTTTGCAGTAAATTTTTCGTAACATGATACATTTTGCTATTGTAAGTACTCTTTTAATAATTATGACCCTAAATGTGTTTAATTTGTTGTAATATAAGCATTGGAAATGTGAAATTTGACCGTTGTTTAGCAGCACTGCTCAACAACGCATTTGCAATGACAACAAATAGAGAGTTGCGGAATTCGGAAGCCATAACATTTTGTTAATTTTCGTCTAAAATTGACCCATTTTGTATATCAATTTATGCGTGCCTGGTGTGAAAAAAATAATCGTGAGCACGATTTTTATATTATTTAAGGCTTGAATCATGAACTGATTTATTTTTAAAACTTTATTGTTTTTTTCAGAATTATTTTTCATGCCATTTAAAATCACTGAAATTTACTAAAATGAGTATTTTTTTAAAAATCACACAATTTTTAGCAGAAATATACACAAATTGTATGTCAATTCATACTTGAATGCCAAACTCCACATCAAAATTGATTATATCAGTACATACTTCATATATTGAAGCTTGAACTGATAGAATCATGATATTTAAACTTCTTGTCAATTTTTCATAAATTGGCCTAAAAAAAGTGTATATTTAGCACTTTTAGCTCAAAATAGGCTCTTTTGGATAAGAATGATATATTTCCATTGGTGTAACAAGAACATCTTTTTCACTTCTGGATGTTGGTCACGAAACTTATACTTTGTCATGATAGGTTTTATTAAATTGAAGCCAGTACTGATTTCAAATGAAACATTGAACAAGGGGATCATTGTTTTCATATTTTAGCCCTAAAATATATGTATTTTTGTCATTTTTGGTTAAAAACAATGAAAGTCAATAAGCTACAATGTCGCGTGTGTTGTAAATGTACATTGGTGAATGGCGATACATGAAAATAGAATTCTGTTTATTGATACTGGTACTATTAGATGTGAATTGCATTTAAAGTAGTGTGTATCAATCTTGCGAGGGTGAACTGGAGTGTCATTCTATAATATTTTGGGCTAAAATCATGACTTTTTGTGAATTTTTACAAAAGACAAAAACGACTATATCTCCGTAACCACTTAACTAAATTTGTTAAAATTGGTGTCTTTAGAAAGCTAATGGCACAAGCAATCCATATTTGCCATAATGTTTCATGTAGAAGTAATTTAAAGCACAATGACCTTGAAATGTTTAATTTGACCTTGACTTTGACCTCAATCCGAGATTTTTTTCGATGGAAAATATTCCCTGATATGTTGTGTACAACATATCAAAAAACTAAAAATATAATATTTTTTGTTTGTTTTCCACCTCTACTCAAATTAAACCTAGCTATGTGCATAATGCCTACATATGTATACCTACAACATGGGCAATGATTTTATCAGAAATGGACAGGAATACGTAAAATGTGGTAAAATCATTGCCGTTGAAAACCGTACGTCCAATCAAATCAAGCTAATTTTTGAAATTTTGGCGTGTCAAGCTAAAATCAACACACAAACCAAATTTGAGCAAATTTGAAGGAGGTGAGGTGTAATGCATTGGGTGAATTGACACGGAATGACCCTTTAACTCAAAATACTGCATTTCACTCATTTTTGGTAAAAAATGTGATATCACATTCGTGAAGTTGATCCATGTACGTACACCAGTATAAAGAAAAGACGACCTTTCGTGCACTGTATCGTACATGTAGGGCCTACATAGTGATAACTCCCTTGTTTTAAAAATTAATCTTGTTTTGTTTTGAAGATTTACATACAACAGGTCTTACATTTTTAAATCTTATTGAAATGGATACTGATCACAATTTTAACCAAAGTTTGTGAGTCGGAGGATCCATTCAATAATTTTAGCCCCCTAAATATGCCAGGGAAGTTGTGTCATATTTGAACAGTTACAGTGGCAACTCGGTAATACAAGGTTTTTGGAATCATATAGGCCTAATTTAGCTTATATTATCAGGAGCTTTTATTATCCATGTCATTTAACATGTAAAAGTGATTCTTAGGACTGCAAAACTTCCTTGTATTATCAGGGTTCTTGTATTATCAGCATTAACAAGGTTCCACTGTACTGATAACAAGAAATTGATCTTGAACAATTATAGAATTCAATGTTTAAAATATTCTTATTTCTTTTGTTTTGATCTCTTTGCAGAATTATCATCATGAAGCTCAAGCGAGGTAAAAAAGGTATAGGACGACGGAAGAAAGGCTATTCAAAATGGGTATCAACCACGAAAGACTCTTCAACCACCAAAAAAGAGACTCCCATTGCTGTTTATTCCGAGCATTCTTATGTCAGCAAAGAACTTGTTGTGCAAGACTCATGTGGCTTTGCTGGGCAAAGTTTTGAATTCTGCAACTGTATTGTGCATACTAATGACATTGATGATAGTTTCGATCCAGATTCAGGCGACATTGACAGAATTACTGCTGATCAATATTTTTTGATCTATGGAACCAACCACTATGAATGTAAATCATCGGATGACATTAACTTGTTAACATTCAATTTGTTGCGGCAACATGTTGTAAATCATGAACAGAGCATTAACAATCTTGAATTTAATATGATCAAAACAACAGATAAATTGCATTTTATAAAGCTTTACGAAAGCAACTCGGTGGCAGTGAGTGTTTGCTTAACAGTGAATTTTGACTTGTCTCCACTAATCACAGTGCATGGAAAGCCACTTACTCATGATCATGATGTATATATGAAAGTTTCTACTGTTTGCATACTGGATGACCTGTTAATGCTAATGAACTCAATTTGTGAGCATGAAATATGTTGCGGTAACTGGAATTCTAATTTCATTGAACATTATGGACATAAGGGTGATTCATTCTTGGAAGGTAACTTTGGTGCTGCATATTCATCAACAATACGCTCAACCTCGTGTAGCCTTCTTACCAAGCGAAATTTACGATGTGAGCAATGCATGAAAACAAGGCGTGTACTTTGCAATAATAAAGAGCTTCGCTTGTCTAAACAAGATCAGTCAGTTTCGCTTTCCTCTAGTAGGCCAAACAGCTCAATGTCAAGAACTCAACTGGAGGAAAAAAACAGACTTCTGAGAAACAAGGTGCGTGAAGTTGAAAGGCAGAAAAAGCGATTACTTGCCAAAGATGCTCTCAAAAAACTGGAAAAAGAGGAAAATCTCTGTAAAGATGATGTGAACGATATTGAAACTCTTGTTTCGGAGTGTTCTCCCGACATAGAAACCGTTTTCCCAGATGCAGACTCATTTCAAAGAATTTTTTGGGACGAACAAATCAGGTATAACAGGCTCAAAAGCAAGTCATCGATGCGTTGGCATCCACTCATTATAAAGTGGGCATTGTTGATAAAGTCCAAATCCTCAAAAGCTTACCAGACAATGAGGGAACAAGGATTTATAAACCTACCCAGTGAAAGGACTTTGTACGATTATAGCCACTACTTACCAAGTAAGCTTGGATTTTTGCCAGAAGTAACAGACAAACTTGTAGAAGAATGCAAAAGTAAAGGCATGTTCAGGGAGGAGTGGTCTTCCTATGTTGGAATTTTACAAGACGAGATTAAAGTCAAGGAAGATCTAATCTATTGTCCAACAACAGGGCAGTTGATAGGATATGTTAACCTTGATGATACCGGTAATGCAATATTGGACTTGGAACGGAAAAATAAAGGAAGCAGCAGAGATTTAGCAAGTAGTGCTTTGGTGGTCATGGTTCGCGGTGTAAGTTCAGATTTGAAATTCCCATTAGCTGCTTTTGCTACCAAATCCTTAGACAGTAACCAGCTCTATACAATTATTTGGCGAGCTGTTGAAATACTTGAAGACGTGGGCATCAAAGTTCTTTATATCACATGTGATGGAGCATCTCAGAACCGGAAATTGTTTGAATTGCATCCCAGTGCTAGTGTTAATGGAGAACCTGTTAACGCGACACCTAATCCATTCTCAGATGATGAGAGACTTATTTATTTCATCTCAGACGTCCCCCACTTGTTGAAGACTACCCGTAACTGTTTTGCCAATTCCCAATCTCATAGAATGTCACGGATGTTATGGAATAATGGCCAGCATATTCTGTGGACACATATTGTTAATTTGTATGTGGATCACGTCGAAGGCAAAACATTTGCAAAATCATCAAAGTTAACAAGGGCACATATTGATCTAACTGCATTCTCTTGCATGAAAGTGAACCTTGCTGCGCAAGTATTAAGCAGGACAGTTGCGACTCATCTTCAAGAAGCATATGGGGACGAAGTACGCGAGACTGTTAGATTCCTGGAACATATGAATCGATTCTTCGATTGCCTTAATGTGCGCCACTTGTATGAGGGTAGGAACACTGCAAACCCAGACTTGAATGCGTATACTGATCCGAATGATCCTCGATTACAATACCTGGAAGAAACTTTCCTTGGCTATTTTGAGGATTGGAATACCTCTGTGACTAATAGGCCAGGTAATTTCACCCAACAGGACATGGATAAGATGAAATTAAGCCATCAAACATTACAAGGACTCAAAATATCTGTAAGATCAATTGTAGCTTGTATTCGCTTCTTACTTCACCAGGGAGTGCCTTTTGTGCTAACTGAGAGATTCAACCAAGATGTTTTAGAGCAGCACTTCGGCCATCACAGGCACAAAGGCGGAGCGTCCAACAACCCTACCATAAATGATACTCGTTTCACAATAAACTCGTTACGTGTTGTAGGGTCCCAAGCACTCGCTCCTCTCAGGGGTAATACAAAGCGACAAAAACGTTCTGCTGTTAATCTTTCTGCGGAAAGCCAACCTTTGCCTCGCAAGAAGTCTAAGCCCTCTCCTTTGTGATTGTAGGCCAAGTCTGAAATGGACTCATGAAAAATAATCAAAATTTGAAAAAAATTGAACACAATAGAAAAAGTTACCAATATATTTGTTCGTTTGAATTAAAAGTATCAAGTCTTAAAAGCTTAACCAAAAAGGTTCACTGCAATGCTCAGTCATTGCAAAATATGCGAGATGATCAAAGGAAATAAGTCACATGTTGGAAATATTGATTTAGCATTGTTTTTATAGGTCAAAGACCAAAAATTGTTGTTCTTGAACCAGATCACCTATAATGATGGCGTATAGTATTGATGAAAATGAGGCATTTTGTATGTT
>JXSR01S003468.1:25826-43272 GCA_000969725.1 Ophiothrix spiculata
AAAATTGTTCGCCATTTTCAACCTCTTTTTCCCGCCATAACTAATCATGTGTTAGAACCAGGCCAGGAAGCTATAGCAACATACCAGAAGACTGTATCAGATCCATCAAATCAGTTAACAGGAATCACATATGAATGGTTCAATATGACGTTTGATGAATTCAAAACCAACCAGGGATCGAATTCATGCAAGTTTCATTTCATCAGTGCCATTCACTCTTTGTACTATGCGGATGATCCTCAGGTGGCTATTGAATATCTGTATGGTTTACTAGAAGATGGCGGCATGCTTCTACTAGTCATGCAAGATGGTAGGTTGAAGATAAGGAGATATTGACTTCGTCTTCCCATCATGCATTGCTTCCTATTAAATAGTTTGTACAGGCTGAGGCAATTAAACCTGAATTGTCTCAGGTACAGGAAATGACGAGTAGTTAGGGATGAAACACACTACAATTGACTTTGACTTAGGGCAAGGGTTATAAGTGGGGGTTCCACCCTGTGGCCCTGTATCCTCAAGTTTCCTTACTGTTTATAACTTATATCTGTCAGATTTTGTATCTGAAGAGTCTTAATGTGTTTTTTTCATTATCAGCAAAATTCCCACCATGGTAGCTCACATAATTAGACCCATTAACCTACTTCCAGAACTCTGTGCGCTATGAATTAGCACATACTCCTGATCATATCGCAAAAAGTGTTCATGCAACAAGAGCTATTTGCAAGGGTGGGAAAAACTATGAAAATTTCTCCCTGATAAACCCAAAAAGGGAACATCCCAATTTTCCACTAAAACGTTTCAAAACTGACAGGCGATAAAAAAAAAAGGTCACACAACTGCAAAACCACAAGTATATGATAGGTACACATTTCATTTCAGCACGTTTACCAAAACAAAATATCTCTTTTTGGGAACATAGCTTCACTTTTTCTTCTTTTAATTCATTTTTTTGACCCTGTCTTTGACCCTAATGTTTTTCTCCTCTGCCTTTAAAGATGCAATTCATGATTTTGAAGCGACAAAAACCTTGCCTCTTTTCTAGCTAAATATAAAGAGGAGTGCAACATAAATATATACTGAAAAATTCACTTTATTTAACTTTTCGTTTCCAAGTTACAAGCTTTTCAGCATTTTGAACATCCCCATAGGCTACTGTGTTGTAATTACTGTCGGGGCCCAGACAATAATTATCTCAAAAATGCAAGCACATATGAAATTATGGGTTGGGGAATGTAACCTATACCAGTTGAGAATTCTTATAAGGTAATAAACTCAAATTTCATAGAGGACCTTGAGGGCGAAAAGTGGATCATGAATTGCCCCTTTAAAATTTCTCTCCAAATTTTTCCAGAATGGGCAAATCGCCCACTCCTAGTTATCCCACTGCAATAAACAAACTGAAGGGGCGCCGTAGTGTAGTGGTTAGCAATCTCGCCTGACACGCATTGGGCCCGGGTTCGATTCCCGGTGAGGGTTGCCTTGCCGGAATGGAATCTCGGAATCTTTGCTAAGATGTTTGTCTGACTTGGTGGGAGCATTTGGTCAGATATTCGATCTTCTCCGCCCCTTACATGAAGTATTTAGAGTTGGGTGAATATTTCATGGGAGATTGTCGTCCTTCGGAGGGGACGTAAAGCCGTCGGTCCCATGTACAGAAGAGTCATACCTGTACATGTAATCACAGTCAGTATCGTGAAGAGTAGGGTATTCTACCCCTGATTGTTCCCGACTCCGTTTCGGTCAAAATTCAATTCAAGTCTAGTTTGTATGGTTGTTCGTCAAAGTTGGTGAAATGCATTTATATGTACTACCGACATAACGAAAGAAAGAAAGAAAGAAATTTGTTCTTAGCATATTCTATCTCCAGAAAATTATAATTCTAAAATTTCACTTTGTTTCAGAAACAACTGGAATTGAAAAAGTTGTGCGTCATTTCAATCTATTCCCAGAGGCTGAAAGTCAGGTTGATGCTTTCGAAGCAATCCGAAACCATCTTCAAAAACTCGGTATCAAGTATAAAACACACGATTTACCCGCGGCTTATGACGTCACCTGCTGCTATCAGGACGAGTCTGAAGAAGGAAGTCTACTGCTGGATTTTATATCACATGCGTGCAATTATAAACAAGTTGTTTCAAAAGAGACTCAACAAGGGTTATTGGAGTATATGAAGAGTGCAGAATGTTCGGAAGTCAAAGGTGAACAAGTTTTATTGGAAGCAAAAGAAGTTGCTCTGGTTATCACAAAATAGCTAGAATATTGTTTTCCTTCACTTTTGTAGACTGACACATACACTCCTGGTCAAAAGTGTTTGCGCACCCTAAAATACGGGCAAAAACGTAATTATATCAAACGACTTAGACTGAAAAAATTCAAGTTTTTTAAAGGTGCTTAATGTATCCAATATAAGAAATTTATGTTTCCTCTGATATTCGACCTTCCATAACCACAAAAATGGCAGATTTCAAGAACCATATACAAACACACCACACCCAATTTTTGATATGTTCCTATGCTGTTTATTGTTCAATGCTCATTATCACCGTGTAGCCGTAATGAACATTTTCAGGTAAAAAGTTTTCCAACAAATGTGCAGTTATGTATTTAAACTCCGTTTATTATGTGCAGAAGAAAGTACACAATATGTTTAGCACGCCATATTTTCAAATGCAATAAATGCAATTCTTTTTGAGTTTTTTAGATAATTTGTATGTGAAATATAAATCCGAAAAAATATGGCGCAAATGATGTACGGTTCACGAGATATGCCTGGTTAAAGGTTTGGTGCACAAACACTTTTGACCGGGAGTGTAAATTACCACAAGGGAGTATCAGAAAGTTTTAAAGATCACCCAGAAGAAATAGTGCCAGTAACCTAATTTCATTAATTCATAAGGTATATTTACATAGTCACTGTGCAAAGTAAAATGTTTCTTCTACTTTTAAAGTGATAATCCACAGACCAACATTGCAGAGATCTTCTTTAACGGAAATAATCAATGTTGTATTTCGCTTAAAATCAACATTTTCAGGTCGGCCATGTTAATCATGTCATTGACAATTGTGACATCATTCATTGACAAATTTCAACATTTGGTATCAATGAAGAGAGGGAACCCTACTCTTTATTATGAAATAAGCAATTTAACTTTGGGCATGTCATCATACATTTGCTGGTCACTGCAACCCTTCAATGCAGAGACTTCATCACGCCACATGTTTTCACCATACAGGGTATGTGGTTAGCACTATCGCAATCTGTAAAGAAAGTAAAAATACTGCCTAGATTAATTTTACCCTATAATGTATATACAGACAAGTGATTTTTCTGACAAAAATTCATTGATATAGCTCCTACCCTTCTGGGGATATTTAAAACTTTTTGATACCCTGCGTACACAGCTAACAGGCTACAAAACCCAAATGACACTGCCTATAAGTTGAGCAATATTATACAATTTTGTATAAACAGATTTGAGTTAAATGATTTCAAATGGAACCTGAACTTAATTCAACATGCAGCTGTGGACCAAATCATTTTGATGGTATCGATATGTACCGAAAACAAACCAAGTCGGTCAAAGAAATCATGTAAGTCATTTGGTGATTAGGACATCCTGTTGGTAGGATCTTAAAATATTGCTTTTGTTTGCCTTTTTCATTCTAATGGAGAGCCACAAATATTTGCATGTGTCAGTGGTGGTGCCAAGATCAACTAGAATTACACATTTTGGGGGCTGTCATGCTCACTATATTCAAAGAATATAAACTGTGGGCCAAGCCCTAAGCAAACATTTTGCATGCAAAAATAAGGACTAAGGACCCAGCTTAGGCCTCTTATAGGGGCAAGCAAAGATTTTGTTGGGCAATGTTTTAAAAATCTCAAATTTTGATGGGGGAAATATGTTCAGGTAATTTGCTAATAATTAGCTGAGAAATGATGTTTAGTAATTTCTGCGTATACCCACAAAAAATTATTGGCTAATTTCAGCTAAAAGTTATCATATGTAAAATCCATGTTCTGTCACTTATAGGTTTAGAACTTTACGAATATTACCCCCATCTTGGGCTGCCATTAGCAGGTCAAGTCATGTATTACAGCGGAAACTCGTTATAACGAAGTTGGTGGGAACAGAGAAATTTCTTCTTTATATCCAAAGATTCGTTATATCAGAATTTTGAATATAATAAAAAACAAAAGAAATTAGTATAATGGTATAGGAAAAACTCTTCTTTGTAACAAGGTTTTTCTTATATCAGATTTCATTATAGTGAGTTTCTACTGTACTTCATTAGTTAATTTCTGAAGGTTTTGAGGTATCTTAATTTCACAAATTGTATCACCTTGCTATTGAAATATATATTTACTATTAACATTTGTGGCATTTTATTTTCACTACTTGTGGGTTTTAGTTAAATTAGTAAATTCTAGCAAAGATTTCTATTTTGACAGTACTCATTTTGGTGCATGGAGTAAAACAGTACTTCTGATATCTAGATAGCAAGAAGTAAAAACAGTACTTCGGATATCACTATTTTTAAAACATTCTTTACAATGCTTAAATCCAAGTATACTTTTGAAAATATTGTAAATTCTGAAGAAACTTTCTCAGGTGACGGTTTTAAATACAAGTGCCTTGAACTATTTTATTTGAAACTTTTTTTGTATAAAATTTATTGAGCATTGATCAATAGACCTTATCTGTCTGTATTTCCAAGTAGCTGTGAATAATGGCTTAAAAAACCATTTCACATGGAAAATCACCAACCGAATCAGGGCTAAATATGTGACGACATACAAGGGTTATTCAATAAGTTCGTGGCCTGAGGTAGAAGGATATGTGCTATGCAATTTTTATTGATATGTTATGTAAAACAACTCAAATGATGAATATTTGGAAAGCTTCAAGTAAAAATCTGGTTTCTTTTATATTTTACAGAAACTTAAAACTTGCCAGTTAGACGTTTCTGAGAGTTTAGTATTTTCTGCCTTGAAAATTGAAGAAATAACAAAACGAAACTGACATGCATTTAGAGAATAAAAGATAAGACTTCTTGTTTTGCCGGGGGCACCCATTACTCAAAATAATGTACGCCCATCCATTATGAGACGATAGATGACAGGCAAAACAAGAAATAGCCATCTTTTATTCTCATTCTTAGTCACATATTTGAGTAATTTATGAACCAAAAACGATGTAAATTATTGCCAAAAACTATAAACATTATCATTGGAAAAATGTGCACCCCTATTCAAACGTGAAATATTCCAAACCCAGTAAAGCTGTTCGCGCCGGATGTGTGCGTATAGCTGCATCGCGTTGGATTTTGAACGCGCGGCTCCACTGCGTTTCACGCTGAATGCACGCTGTCATCTATCGTCTCATAATGGATGGCCAAAATTCCTTATTAGGAAGTAAAATTGCACTCAGTGACTAAGAATTACATTTAAATATATCTCTCAGATGCTACCCCAACAAATTCAACAAAGATAAGGTGTTAACACTGGAGAAGGATACACCTGAAAACAGCATGGAAAAAATTGGGCGGCACATTTCAAAAAAAGGAGATACATGTTGGAGTTGTTGGTATCATAATGGTTATTTCTTATCGATTTTAATGCTTAAAGGTCATGGTCCGATTTTTCAAATTTTAGTATTCCCTGTCATAAGAAAGATGACCACTTACGATGTTTCAATTTCAATTAATCAGAATAAACGTTTTGATTTTATGAGCAATTTTGTATTTTGTACTTGCCTATACTTTACTGTGTCAGTTATTTTATGGTTACCATTATTTAACACATTTTCACTTATATCTCCGAAACGTGACATGTTTCAGCCGTAAAATTCCACATAGGCAATGAGAAAAATATGAGGAATATTTTGGTACCAAAATCTCAGAAAGTTAGAAAAAATGCTTACCCAATTGGACAGGGATCCTTTAAGCTTAATTTTAAGTTTAGAAACCTGTAAGTACCAATATTTAAATTTTCTGTAAAATAAAAAGTAAGCAAGTATTTTCTTGAAACTTGTCAGACATTCATCAACCAAGTTAATCTACATAATATATTAAAGCTAGGTATTCCGATCTGGTGACAAATTTGATATACTTTTTCCATATTTGAATGAAGGGTCATCACCTACATAAAGTATTTGCCAAGTTTCATGTGTATACCTTGAGCCAAGTTAATGCCACATAACTGTGTCTGAGAGTGACCCATAGAAATCTATAGGATATTTGTTCTT
Organism: Ophiothrix spiculata; assembly: GCA_000969725.1. Classification (NCBI taxonomy): domain Eukaryota; kingdom Metazoa; phylum Echinodermata; class Ophiuroidea; order Amphilepidida; family Ophiotrichidae; genus Ophiothrix; species Ophiothrix spiculata. The sequence goes on from JXSR01S003468.1 coordinate 32,075, forward strand.
GTTAACAAAATATTGCAGTAATTCAGCACTATTTTGACCATATCTCGTCAATGAAACATGATATGGTCGTGAAAATTTACAGGGGTTATGAGAAAAATATGTGCTTTCATGTGGTATCAAAATCTCCAATTTGATTTTTTTTAAGTGAAAGTGATTGGAATGCACATCTTTAATGAAATTTGCATATAGCTCATCTGTTTCTACCTCACGCTACTACAGTGAAACCTCGTTAACACAAAATCACTGGGGCCAAAGATTTTAGTTTGTGTTATCAGGATTTTGTGATATCCAACTGAATTCACATAGAAAGTCAATATTTGGGACCAAAACACCATTTTGTGTTATCAGGGTTTTTGTGTTAACGAGGTTTCACTGTAGTATAATGAACACCTCTCGTATGTAATGGATCTCATTTTCATTGAAGATTGACTGTGGTGCTATTTATGCCATCACTGTGAGGAAATAGAGAATTGTGGATATAATCTGTATGTAAAGAGCCTTAATAAGAACAATTATTTGTATATGAAGAGTTACTGATATTTAGCATTAAACAAGTTTTTACATCTCTCTGAGAAACTACTTGTATCTTTTGTGATATGTGTCAATGAAAATAATTCAAATTGACAAGTGACTTGCTCATAAGTTATCTTGCTATTTGAATTTTCTTCTAATGGACAGCCATTTTGCTTTAAAGGGCCTACGGAATAGGATGATAATCCTTTTACAAGTCTTTGTGGGACATCTCATTTCGAAAAACAGGGCCCGGAAAAAAAAAGAACACAATAAGAAATAGCATCATTAGTGGTGATGTTGATTTATCAGAAATGATCAGTGACTCAGTATACCATGAATAGATTCAAACCAGTCACCTTGAATTGTTCTTTTCATAGTATTCACCGATACACTTACACACCAATTGATAGACAATCACCACTTATGATGTAAAAAGTGGTGCCTGACAAAGAAATGTGATGTAAAAAAAGCAAGGGATATCAAAGTGATATGCTTATACAGGGTGAGTCAAATTAAAGTGTAATCAACAGGGGATTTTTTTTAACAAAAAATCTGTCTATGTTTAACAATTTTAATAATACTTGGTAAATAGCAAATTTAATCAGCTTTCATGAGAATTTTAGTTTGTTGAAATTGACCGATGCATTCAGAAGTTACAGCCGTTTAAGCAAAGGTACCCAATTTTGATTTCGAACACATTTGCTTCAACATGAACTCTTTACTGTACAGCAGTGGGTAATCTTATTTACTGTGCAATTTGATGAACTTGACGCTGAATTCAAAATGTTAAAAAGACATGCATTGTGCAGTGATACTGAAGTAGATTCAATGATGCAGATCGAAGTTCTGATGGTCATTTTAGATATTAGTGCACAATCTTGACCAATGCCAGGAGATAAATCATGGTGCAACAATGTAGCAACCGGCACAGGCATTTTAGTATCATCAGACTCAGTCAGGTTCAAGATCACTGTCTGTTTTGTCTGTGGTTTACGGATATTCCAATCAGGTCCTATCACTTAAGCGATTTAAACTATTGTTTATAAGCTAAAGACCACACAACTCTTCGTAACAGAAACCAGCAAGGCTCTGGAAGATCTTGTTCCGGATGATTCTACAAAACAGGAACCGAATTAGAAGAGTTTTTTTCAGAGATCCTAGAAGAGGGTTTTTTTTCCAGAGATCTGAACATTACCTCAAGAGTCAACCCCTACCCTAAGTCCACATTTAATAGACTATTACTTTCTTGTAATTTTATTTCCATACACGTTCCTATCATAACAATTGAAAGATACAACATCCTTTGTTACCAGTACGCATGTAAACTAAATAGCGTAGTTTGTTCGCCATTCATATTGGGTACTTCCACTCAATTGACTAACTTTAGAATACTTTGACCGATTTCAACACAATAAATTTTGTATGAAAGCTAATGAAATATGACATCTCATATAGGAACAATTTTGCAAAAGAATAAAAGGAACTGGTTATATAAAATCACTGATTAGATTACACTTTATTTCGACTCACCCTGTATAGTGATTTAAAACTTTCTGGTTGGCCTGGGTCAGAAGTACAGATATGCAGTGGGTCATGGTTTATGTAAGAAATATTTGCTTCTATTGAGGAAGGAATGAGGAATTAAGATGTGTTTGTTTAAGAATTCTTATAAAATCTGCCCTCTCAAGTAAATGACGTTCAGGTGGGTGAAATAGCAAATGAGGAAAACACTTCTAAGGCACAGGCAAAAATTGACTTTTGGTCATGTTTCTTTTTTGCTGTCTTGATCTCGTTACTGCTAATTACACAACTATGTTCTATTACGACTATCCGAGAATTTCCGAAGCTGATTTTTTCACTTTCCGGCAATTGCCGAAAGAAAAGGTGACTCTTCAACACAATAACCAGAATGTTAAGTTTGTGTTCTCTTTAATTGGTTGCGTACAAATTCGAGCTTGGAATTAGCGTCAGCACAACAGAGTCCCTTTCAATTTGATCGCCCTGATGCAACTTCAAATCTTAAGCTTAATCAGCGCAGATAAGCCGATTTCAAATGGAAATTTCACTCTTATATTGGTGAGCTTATGGTACCATCGGCCAAAAGTTGTTCAGAATTATGTATCTAACATTGTATGGGTCTGGTTCTATTTATTTTTCACTTTTATTGGACTGAAATGCGAGTAATTTTTTGGACTTTTTTGTTGACAAAATCGTGCATACTAATGAGCTTGTACGTGATTGGTTGAAAAAATGGCCATGTGATCAATGTTCCGGAGATTTCCGAATGGATTTTGAAAAGGTCTATTAAGATGATGGGAAGGAATGATGTATTGATGTGGACAAGTGTTTTCACAAACATTTTTCTTCAATTTAATACCTGCTAATTTCACAATACATAATTGACTTACTTTTTAGAGGATCCAATTACCATAACTGCACAAAATCATCAGAATGTTTTGAGCTCTATCCATCATTCATCAATCAATAATTTAGAAACATGCCATAATTGTAGTTGTCAAATGTTTACATCATTCATAATGCAGGTAATTTAGCTCAACTTGGAATTCAGTTGGCCATCACTAGGACATCTAATTTAGTTTCATATGGCCAATTTGGATTCTTACAGACACAAACAGTTTCACATGGATTTAGTGAATCCAATTTGATTTCAGAAGATTACTTTTTTCTAAGCTGTTTGTTACAGATTCAAAGAAACCAAAAAAGTCTAAATAATTTCACTAAATCTCATTGGGACACTGATGATTGCACAAAAATGTCAATGAATCCCTGTAAATTAACAATAAGATAACAGGTTTAAAATATACAAATTACTATAATACTTAGACAATAGGAGTATTAGGATTTCCAAGTCAAAGACATCATTGTGTTCCAGATACAATACACATATTTATCTATTCAAATATAATAAGCCCATCTTGTTTGCACTAATATTAATAATGTGATTAGGCATATGGTCTACTGCAATTTAACAATACAATAAACAAATAATTTCAGAGCAGTCTATTTTGATTCACTGAATAAGAAAATGGACTCAGTGAAATTGTTAACATTTCATTAAAACTTCTTGCAAAGATGCTTATGGGATTGAATTCATTGAATAGGCTAAGCAACCAAGAGAAACTATTTTGGATTCAATAAGTCCATGTGAAATTGTTTGTGGCTATATGAAATCAAAATGGCCAGATGAAACTAAATTCAATGTCCTAGTGCATATTCCTCACGTAGCTGATATTGTGTCACATCAGGAAAACAAACAAAGACGCAATGCACCCACATGCCACAAAATGATTAAGCCAGACTCTTGTGTTGTACTATTGGTGTGAATATTTAAGAGGATCACACCACCTTTTAAGCCAGTATACTGTTTAAGTCTATATATTGCCTCTAACAGACATTTCATGAGTTTTTATTTTCGCGATTACCCAAATAGAGTTGAATAATATCAACGAGTAAGCTTACCAAGTCACCATTAACAACATTCATTTGACATTCATCGCCAATTACCGGCAGATTTTACAGTGCGGAAAGTTGATAACAAAAGTAATTGACGTGTCTCAAGACCATTTTTTTCAACTAAAAGGCAAAATATATCATTATACTATAAACTTTTTTCACTATCACATGATTGGTTTGAGAAATATTTGCCTCATATTTACCATCTACATCGGTCGTGATTTAGCTGACTGAATGATTAAACTTCCAAATTCAACAGCTTTACATGCACAGATTAACTGCTTTGCTTGTTACGTATTTTGAGAGAAACTTTAATTGGTCGATAAATGACATTATATTTTGCGAGTTTTTATTTTTGCGTTTGTGGATTGATTCGCGAAATTCGCGGAAATAAAAACCCTCTATAAAAAATTTCTACTTTTACAGTATTACCTTACCAGTTAGAATTAAACATCGACAGGATTTTCAAACAGTGGACTTTATTGAGGTAACGTTTTCATTTTGGTCAGCCTTAAACTAATTTTAGTTGTTTTTAGAAAGAAAAATAAAAGTTTTCAACGATATAGGTAGTATTTTACCCAAAAAGTAAACATTTATGATGGTGTTTTAGGGGTCATGCTTATGGATCTTTTTGCACGTTTTGGTGGATCTTTATCATAAAATTAAATTGTCAAATTTGGGGGTGCGATGCCTTAACCACACACCTTCCCCCCAATACGGGTCTGTCATTTGGACACATGGGTTAAGAGGGGCATGTTAGAATCAAGGCCTTGGTCAAGAACAATACATTTGTCATTCAGTCTTTGAAACTTTTGACTCTCAATGTCCGATGATTGGGTGTTGGGTGCTTTTACCATCAAATACCATTTTTTAAACATATATAGGTGTCTCTGTTGGCAAATTGCATCAACAAATTGCCCAGGATCACTATTGATGAAAGAGAGAAAATTGTTTCTTAATGTGAGTGCAAGAAAGTTGTATCTGCAATGGCTGCCATATGTGATATTTATTTCATTTTTCTGAATCTGTATCTGTCGTGTCAGCAGAAGGTCATTCTTTTTAATGTGGGCACCCATAAAAGGTGGATTTGTTACATTGAGAATGATTTATGCATACATTTTGTCATATCTTTTCAGCAATCACATTAATTTTGGTATCATTTTAAAGACAATTTATTTGACTTTCAAGAAATTAAGAATAGAACCCAAAATGAAGTGATTAAGTAGGTTTAATAACCTGTTAAAGCTAATTAGCCAGGGTGGAGGCGGGTGTGGATGAGGCGGGTGTGGATGAGGCATCATGAAAATTGTGCATTTATTTTTGTGTCATATCTTCTTAAAAATCCATTGAAGTGTCATAAATCTGATTTGATTTCAAAGGCTGGTTATTGTTTATCAAAATCAAGTTGGAATTAACCCGAATAAAGTTGATCATTAACGCTAATAACAAGTTAAAGTCAATAAGCTAATTTAGCCAGAAATCAAAACGGGCATAAATGCGGTTGGTGTGGATGAAATATGTACATTGTGCATCAAATCTTATCATAACTTTTCAATAATTGTATGAAATGTTATAATTTTGGTATGATTTTGAAGATAATGTATTAGTCTATAAAATCAATTAAAAATAATAGCCAAATGAAGGTGTTTATTATCTCTAATCAACCATTACCAGGAGGGAGTTAGGTATGGATGAAGTGAGTGAGTTGTAACGCAAATGGGCCCGACCTCAAAAAATATGACCAGAACTCCTCATGAGATGCACCAGCGCCAATTTTGACAAGACGAGCAAATACCATCTTTTAAACATATGTCCATCATAAACGATTTGAGGCCCGAGATTCTGATAGAAAATATATGACACAATTTTACTGTGACTCAAGCGGCAGGGCTGGGGATTCGAACCCACAATCCATGGATTCTAATATCCTATCACAGAATACAAAAACTCCCTACAAATTTTCTCTCCCACATGTCAGTAGCTCTTGAACTGGTTGTTCACGTGACAGCGACTTGGTATATGCGTAGAGGCAAACACATGCGCAGTTGAATATGCAGCATGAATCCACATCTGGTTGACATGTCATGGAGTAGACACAATCTCTACTCAATGTACATTCCAAGCTCTCGTGTGGTTTGCCCCAATGATCAAGCTAGACATAAACAGTAATTGGATGTTCTCACTCATGCAGATAAAATAATTACTAATTGTAAAAAAATACAATTTGATTTCTATATAGATATGAATACCAATGTGATTGTCCATTCCATTCTACTGCTGTATGAGATCATCTGGTAGGTTGTCTAGTTTGTGGCTGAGTAACATCTGTCCTAGTGCCTTGCCCTGCATAAAGGAGCATAATATTAATCGTCATGTGAGTGCAAGAAAGTTGTATCTGAAATAGCTGCCATTTGTCATAAATTTGGATTACACACTGTATAATCTCCAGTCTTGGGTCAGTGGTTCTTGAAATGGGTCTTTCAAAAACCACTGACATAAGACGGGGAAATTTTGAGGGATTTTTAACATTCTTGTGACAAGGCATAAAATAAATATAACTTAGGGCAGCCATTGCAGATACGACTTTCTTGCACTCACATGACGATTATTATTTTGTAATCAAATGGTCCAACATATCTGTGTGAATTATTTACTAAAACTAATGCTACCCACTCTCACCACACAAGGTCTTGCTCACATAACTGTTATGTCCAAAGAATAACTAACCTCGCCTCCAATTTATTTTACTATTAGCTAGGGTATCCTTGATTGGAATTCACTTCCGACCAAAATCAGGTCTATCACAGAAAAGTATGCATTTAAAAAAGAAGTTAAGTGGACATATTCAATCAGCTTTATGGGTTATCCTGGCCCTTCGACTTGGTTGACTGTTTGTTTGTTTGTTTGTTTACCTCGGTTGGTCCGTGACAGACACATGCCATTAGATCCATGATGAACTCATGGTCTCTTCCAAGCTCATACAAAAGTACCAACCTGCATAGCCAGAAATGGCTAATCTATGCATGCTGGCCAATGCATCTTTGAAAAGATGCCGAAAATAGAAAAGATAGCAAGAAAAGAGAAAGAGAAAGATGGCCACTCCCAACACAATTGTACAATTTACTCTTAGTCCTTACTTCCTGAGAAAAGAAATCAGAACTGATTACTGTTTTTTGTATAATATTGCCATGTCTATTTTTGTATTGTTTGTTGATTATATGCCAATAACAGATAAATAAATAAATTACTGCAAAAATAAATTCAAGGACAACAACATTTACAAAATACTCCTGATGACATGGAAGGTAATAATAATAATTAAAAACAACAAAAGGACGACCGACAATTGTTTGCCATATGGCTGCCAGAGGCTTGGCAGCTGTTCACTTTACCATTTAAGGCTGGGGTAGACCTTCAAATGGCATAAATTGTTTTTGTACTCTAACTTTCAAACTAATTGCATAAACTATATAAAAGTATACATTTTAAGAAGCAGATTTTTATCTTGAACATGATGATGATATCAGTTTTTGACCAAAAATGTCAATTTTGGCAAAAAATGCCAAAAACCATATTTTTTGCCCCAAAATTTCTGGAAAGCCTAACTAAAATTTGCATTCAAGAATTTTTGAACTTTTTAGCTTTTTGGAATTTAGAAACGAATATCTAGGAACGGTTTTCTCAAATTTTTGATTTTGATCTTATTTTTGGAAAAAATGTCAAAAATAGGCCAAAAATTGTCATTTTGGTGGCAGCGGTGGGATTTTTTGCATTTTTTGACCTATTTTTTGCATTTTTTTTGCCAAAATTGACATTTTTGGTCAAAAACTGATATCATCATCATGTTCAGGGTAAAAATCCGCTTCTAAAAATTTATACTTTTATATAGTTTATGCAATTAGTTTGAAAGCTAGAGCACAAAAACGGTTTATGCCATTTGAAGGTCTTCCCAGCCTTAAGTATATTATTTCCCATTATTTTTCATTCTGTTGATTTCTGTTAATATTTTTTTTTATTTGCCAAAAATTTATCTAATAAGATACAATATAGATCACATACCTGGGGATCAGATCGCAATGAGGCCACACCTCCGCCACCGAGGGCGTGTGTCAATACAAAATTAAAGCCATGGATGCCAGGCAAGTCATATCTGCAGAATAAAAGTAAGGTACAAAATTAGGCTAAATTTATAACCTAGCTGCATGGTAGGGGTTTGCTTGTTTATATTTTATGTGTATTTTAATTAGTCCAAAAAGAAAAATATGTTGACTCGCCCTTACAGGATAAAATTGATGGTCAGTCGGCTTCCTACGTTTTTTGTAAATTTAAAAAAAAAAAAAAAAAAAACTTCCTACGTTTTTTGTAAATTTAATTAGACACATATTTTTTTTTAAATTTTAACTTCCTTTGGATCTACAATGGATTGAGAAAAACAAATAACTAGACTACACATATGTATTACTAAGCAATTAGTATCAATAATATGAATTTTCAAGAAATGATGTTTTTAATTCGTCTCAAATAGTATGGTTTATATTCTCAAAAAATCAACTGTTAAGATTGTAAAAAAATAACAAAAATGAAAAATAAAATAAAAATGGTGACTGCAAATTTTTGGTTGGTTGCAAAGAGCAAGATATTTTTATGGCTTTATGGAAATAAAGCAAATTGAATTGAACTGAATTGAATTGAACTGAACTGAACTGAATTGAATTGAACTGAACTGAACTGAATTGAACTGAATTGAATTGAACTGAATTTTGAAAGCGCTATAAAAATCCCATTATTGTTATTATTATTATTATTATTTAATTGAATTGAATGTAGACACAGAGAAATACAATAGACCACTTTCGTATGTCCCATAATGCACCTTGAAAGTACCGCAAACTGCGCAGTCGAGTTGTGCGCAATGCGCAGAACATCTAATATGGTAGACTGAGCAAGATTACGTCACACAAGGTCCTGTATTTGCGGTAATTTCCAGATGCATTATGGGACACACGAAAGTCGTCTATCCTCATAAGAATAAAGTAAGCCAAAATGCACTTCGTAAAATTAGAATTCTTACCTTTTCACTGCTGAATTATCTTGTAAAATGTGCTGGAAATATTGCCTAACGGCATCCTCTGTCAACTTCTGCCTTAAATATGGCACATATGAGGGATGTCTTGCTACAACACCTATGCCACAAATAAAAAACAAATCAATCAATCAATTCAATTAATCAGTTTTAAAATTAATCAATCAATACTACTACTAAATGATAAAAAATAGCAATTGTACATACAATGTCGGCAGTTAGTATTTCCGCATGTTCAAAATCTATCTATTCAACATGAATAAATCCCATTTTTTATCTTCCATTACCTTAAAAATGGCTGATCTCATGGACCATATACAAATACACCACAAGTACAAATCTCATTATCACCGTGTAAACGTAGAGAATATTTTCAGGTGATAAGTTTTCAGACAAATGCGTTGAAATGAACTAACCTTATTTTTATGCGCAGACAAAATTTAGTAATATACACAACACAACACAAAACTGATCAAATTGGATTAAAGCAAACAAACTGTAAGTCAACGCTACGAAAACGAATTTCATGATCATGGGAACGTCTCATATGACTTCAATTAAATCTCGTAGTGATATCTCTGTTACACTAAATGATACAGTCTTAGAAAGAGTGAAATCTACTAAATTTCTCGGTGTATTGATTGACAAATGTTTAACCTGGAAAAATCACATTGATTGCATCTCAAAAACTTTGTCAAGACAACAAACTGAAGTACTATATTCCAACCCGCATTCTCCATACTCTGTATTGTTCACTAGTATCTCCATATCTTAACTATGCAATCCTCATTTGAGGAAATACCTGTAAATCGTATCTAGATAAAGTCATCAAATTACAAAAATGGGCTATAAGAACAATATGTAATAGTCATTATCGTAGTCATACAGCCCCTCTTTTTGCAAAGAATAACATCTTAACTATCACAGGTACGTATACCCTTGAACTGGGAGTTTTTATGCTTAAATACCACATTGATGATTTACCCGTAGCATTTAAAGACTATTTTAAGAAGCGATCTGATATCCACGACTACCAAACGAGACATGTGAATGATCTGGACATCAATTTTCATAAAAAGTCATTTTCTGACAAAGCTATCAGAGCACGTGGCCCTTTCCTTTGGAATTCATTATCATGTGACATAAAAGAATCAAAAAGTGTAAAACAATTTCGAAACCAACTTAAACAAAATATGATCCAACATTATAAATAAATCCTATTTACTTTGAGCTTGTCATTTGTGTTGTCTTGTTTAAATGGGCGTGTTGTCAGGTATTAAATTGTTTTTTGTTTGTTTTCTATGCCTTTGTCTGGAACTTGTCATTTATTTTAGGGGAGGACTATTATCAGGCCTTACTGGCCTTCCAGTCCTTTCCTCCATAAAACTGTTGTGTTTTAATGTTATATTTTGTTGTATTTTATGGAAATAAAGATATGAAAGAAAGAAATAGCACTGACAACAAAAAAGGTCTTACAACTGCAAAAAGTCCCAAACAAACAAAAGATCACAAGTGCACAGTAAATTTATGTCAAAAAAGAATCCAACACGGTTATTGTTTCTGTAAATCTAAAAATGCACCGTACCTATATTAGCTGTGTCTGCTTTATCACCACTTCTTGTATAGGCTAACTGCTCCAATGTGTAACTAGTGGTCCCTGATTGGAGTTCTTCCGATTGCGACTCTGGTATTGAGGGCGTTTCGTCACTTGAAGGTGGTGGTGATACTACATCTACATTTGTTTCTGTACCATCTAGATGAACTTGAACCTGAATTGTGCAAGATTGGACAAATTATTTCAAATATAATTGGATGAGCAGAACAAAAAGTGACCGTTCATGGCAAACAAACTGTAAATATGACACGTTAACATCATTTTGCACTACAATTTAAAATCTTTATGCTTGCTTTAAAATACCTACAAAGATTAATTTCAAAATATTGAGCAGACATATGAAAAATATTTTTATTTTTCAAGAATTATCAACAGAAAAACTTATGGCTTATTGATATTTGAACACATTAATCTTAGTTTTACTTTTTATTCCATGACAACATTTGCTGGACCATAACTTGACTTCTGGATGTGAGTGAAGTTCATTGAGGTGTCATTTTAATACTTCCATTA
>JXSR01S003469.1:30031-43953 GCA_000969725.1 Ophiothrix spiculata
AAAAAATCAGCTTGTTACCAAAAATGTCCACCTTTTTACATATATGAGCTAATACTCTTGGACTAATAGTAAAATATGCTTTCTTTTGAAGCATAATTCACTGGACCTACATCCAACGCTACAATGACTTTCCACAGTTACAACTTGATCAACGCCAAATAGACGGGCCTCTTTACATCATGAATTGATACAGATACGTGTGTGCGTAGCTGGTCACACAGCACAACTGCAGGAGACGAGGCGTGCATTGCACGTGTGACTAGCGCATCATTATCTACGGCGCATGTTCAACTGGGATTATGTTTACTTCGGGTCAAGAAAAGCCTAATAATTCCCGCCTATTACAAGTTTAGAGCTAGCAGTGCGGGGAGGGGGCCATATGATGTAACTCTTCTCACCATAATAATTTTTCTTTCTTTTGCAGCATAATCCACTGGATCTACATCCATTTTCCACAGTTAGAGCTAGCGGTTCAGTACCTCAAAATGATGCAACTCTTGGCAGTGTGCCATTTTTATCTCTCAAGATCAGCTAGGTTACTACGAAAAGATTATCTCAATAAATGGTAAGATAACAGTTGCAATTTATATCCATGGGATATTCTATACCTGCTCTTTCAGCAACCTTAAGGGTAAAGGGAATCCATCTGCTCAGGAAAATGTGAATCCTAACAAGTTTTAATCATGAAAAGATAAATAGTTTCCACTGCCTTTGCGGGGACTCGAACCATGGATTATGGCAGGGGTTAGTCATGCATTACAAAGCGAGGGATCTACCGCTGAGATATCAAGGCACCGTTGAGATCATGAACTAAAATAAAAAAACATAAACATTAGAATGCCGTATTTTTCTTTTGTTTACATAAAAATTGCAATTTTTGCCTCATTGGAATGCTCAATTTGTAAGTAAATTATGCGAATGCATATATCAGACAAAATGTAGATACTTAAAACAGGCAATTCACAGCTCAAACAGGGCGAACTCAGAGTCGTAATTCACGTCCGGATTTTCGGGCAGAACAACGCGGGTTTAGTTTGTTACATTATCATTCAAAATCAACTCAGCATATTTATAAAATATTGTTTGTAATTCAATAAGAAGTATCAAGCCTACAAGCTGTCAACATTTAAAACCAGTCGAATTGTTCGAACATCATGAAATTATGAGGTTTCGGCGAAAGAGGGTCAACTTTTTCGAAGTAGTCTTTAGGCGTAATTTTTGACCTTGATAATGGACGTGAAATCACTAGTAAAGTTCCATGTATGAATAAGAGACTCTTTTCAATATGTACGCCAAAAATTGTGATATTCTGATAGGTGTAAGTAGGTAAAAACTTGCAGTAAACATGACATTCAGCCAAGCGAGACGTTTTTAGGGACTGCAACCTTAAGTTCAGAATGATTTTAAAGGGGCAATTCATGATCCACAACCTCATCTTCAACCCCCCTCACCCGGAGGGGGGGGGGGGGCGCTTACATACTTTCACACTTTTTCATCTGCCAGTAATCCTTTCCAGATTGCACCCTAAACATGGATCTTCAATGCTAAATTTAAAATGTATCTTTTATATATCATAGACTATGCATAAACAAGTTTTTTCACTGACCCAACAATAGCTCTATTGATAACCCTAAATATTTTAATTTTGTGTGTGTAAACGTGCTCAACCTTGAGCGTAAAATAGACAAAAAGTTCAGGCAGTGGCCTGGGTTGACACAATACACTTTTATTACAAACATTTTTACACTTTCAAGCATGTAGCTTAATGTTTGATTTGATAAGTTAGGCCTAAAAAATAATTGTTTGATTGGCGTACCATAGAAAAAAAAAAGGGTAGGTAGGTCAGATTTTTTTTTTTTAAAGTCTATGTTTCACATACAAGACCCAAAATATACGACTCATATACAAAAACATCTTCACTTTTTCTGTAACACATCTTTTGTCATTTTGAATGTCTTGCAAGCCATATCTGCGGACCCCATGAATCGATTCCCATGCTAAAAAAATAAAAATATTTAGGGTAGGCCTAGGCGGTAAAAATAGGGTCGGTCAGGTTACGCCAATCAAACAATATTTTTTAGGCCTTATTGCAATGGTAGGCAACAATTGTAGAGGTCATACAAGAAGACAATTTGAATTTTTTTTTTGAAAAAAGTTCATTTTCCAAAATAGCCAACAAGTTCAGGCAATTTACACGGGCTGGCACCATGTATCAACAAACTTTATCGTAGTGACAAGCATATTTTCATGATAGCTGAATGTTTCATTCAATCAGTTATTTAAATGGTAGTCAATGAAGGTAATATAAGAAGACAATTTGAAATCAGGCCTTCATTTTTAAGGCGAGCTAGAGCGATTGCTCTCCTATGCTCGCCTAAACAGTCTCTTAGGAGAGCAATATTTAGCTCACGTCAAACTGCTAAAATCAGCTAATGTCTAATGGTATGACCTCAAATCACTTTCCTGACAACTCTCCTGGAACCTTTCAGGAGAGTTATTTATAGCTCTTCAGCATTTTTCAAAAATGAAGCCGTGGAAATATTTTTGGAAAAAAGGCGCATTTTCTAATCACATGTAGAGGCAATCGACCTTGGATGACACCAGTAACTTCTGTCAAAAAACTTTATCATAATGACATGCATATTTTCATGACAGCTTAAATGTTTCCTTCGATCGGTTATTAGAATGGTAGACAATGATAATGAGGGTTATTCAGGAAGTCAATTTCAAACTGAGCGTGGATATGATGTGCAAAGTCATTAATTTTCTCTCAGGTAAATGCCTTCCATTGTTGTTCCATCTAACAAATCAGTTGCCCATGAAGTCAGCAGATGTTTTTTTTTTAATTTTTCACTGTGGTTTTTAAACAAAGTTGTCAGTAAATTTTTAAAAAAGTTACACCATTATATGACAATAGGATCCTTTATATTTCAGTAAACACTAAAAGCCCATTTTTAAGCTTTTGTAGGATAGGTTATTGATCTGCAATATTTAGATATATATACGGAAGCGTTAGAGAATATTTTTCTTTCAAAAAGTGAATACACTAGTGACTAGAGCATATCTAAACTTGCTCCTTAAATGTATAAAGTTCCAACTTCCTCATGTTTAACATAAAGTGGAAAAAAATTCCCCCCACATTTGTATCAAACTATTAAATTGGAAAAACATTAATATCTAGAATGAAACTATCCTAAATATTTGTTCATATGATAACTCACATTTGTGGATATATGAAACCTAAGTGAAGGAAACCACATGCGTGATGTACATAAGCATGTCTTTTTCATGGTCACATACAAAGTTTGCTCAACTTCAACAAAAGAAGTTCAAATAGGCCCAAGCTTTAATGTTCCTTGACAACCAAAACTATGTTTGTTTAGCTTTTGATGACTAGAAAATACCCTCAGAATTACCACATGCACTGTTAATTATATTTGAAACTTGGGTAAATCAAAACTTATACTGAATTGAATGTGATAATCATGTTTCCCACAGATGCTAAAACCCAGAGGGTTTTTTCGGAGTGAACAAGCAATTGTCATGATACAGTCAGGCCCATATCCAAGGGGTTGGGTGCAAATTCAAACCCTATATATCAAAATAGTTAGATAATCTCTTATTTGTAATTATCGTTGTCGACAATGATAAATACTGCCCTCTATAGTTGAATTTCTAGAATTGGCTATTTCAGGAGAAAGGATGAAAATTTAAAATTTCTTTTGTTTTTTCTGCAATCTATGGTGTGAAAGGAATGTTTTACAAACAAATCTTTGGCTCTTTCTTATTGTTTAGCATCAATAAATACGTTTAGAGAATAGCCTCATACCAAAAATAAACAAATGAAGTAGAATTCAATTTTTTGACTTTTTTGAAGGTTTTGATCAAAATTTGTCAATATCTGGTGATTGACTGTTATTTTCTAACATAGGAAGTGTAAATCATCCACAAACAAAATTTAAAATTTTTTTCCAATGCCCCTTTAATTGAAATGTTGCTTATATCCTCAATGTCATATTTTTTTTCTCTTCTGATTTAATTTGGAACTTGAACATTGCAATGAAGACCTTACTTGTAATGTTATCTCTAAAACATTGTCAGACAGTAGGCCTATACATGAAATGATAGGTGGTAATTGTTTATTGACCTATAAACCTCCTTGTCAGTTGCTATCTGGGAAATAAAAACACATTATTTGTCTTAATCGGAAGGTGAGTTGAAGGTCATTATAAATGGTAGGCTATATTTATGTTTCAAATTCTTTTAGACTACCTGTGGTATCATTCAGCTTAGAAGCTTCTTTCTAGAGGCACAGATTTTACCACTGTAACAGTTGGGTTATGTGTGTTCAGGGAGTTTATTATAATTATGGGAGATGAATCTGGTATACCTTGCCAACGGAAAAAATGAAACTTCAGCGCAAATTTGCAATTATGTATTCAACTAATCACGTACAAGCTCATTAGTATGCACGATTTTGTCAACAAAATTTTCCGGAAATTTTCTTGAATTTCATTGCAATAATAGTGAAAAATTCATAGAACCAGACCCATACATCATTAGATACACTAATTCTGAACAACTTTTGGCTGATGGTACTATAAGCTCACCAACACAAAGAGTGAAATTTCCATTTGAAATTGGATGATCTGCGCTGATTAAGCTTAAGATTTCAAGTCACATCAGGGCGATCAAACTCTAAATTACAAGTTCAAATTCGTACGCAACCAGTTAACGAGGAGAACGCGAACTTAACATTCTGGTTATTGTGTTATCAGCACAACAAACACGGGGATTCCTCTGCGCAAGGTTCTACGCATGGTTGCAGATTTGATTGACAGTATGTTACCTTAATGACTACCAAATATGGTCAAAAAATGGCTTCAGCTAAAACGCGAGAGAGACAGGGCCCTGGTGTGTTTCATCTGCCCCTGAACATAGCAGAGTGTTCATCCTGATAGTGCATTGGATTTGTGCAGTGCAGACGTTTCTGCTAGCAGGGAATATGTACGGGGTTTAAAGGGGCATTGGACAAGTTCAGCATCATCACCCAAACTTTTCCCCATAACAATTTGAGATTTTTTGCATCATTTTAAGTATTACTAGTGGTAGCATACAAAGTTGCATTTTCAAATTCAAAGCCTATTTATCAAAATATTTATATATTCTTTTATTTTTAATTAGGCCAAAAAAAAATATTGTTTGTTTGCCCTCCAGTGGAAAAATTAAAATTTTGGGTCGGTCGGTCGGTTAATCTTTTTTTTTTTTAATTTTTTTTTTTTACTCTACACATGATGTCATTCCATGGATTTTATCATGAATACCAAGCAATGCCGGGCTTAATCAAAAATTGTGGGTCATTATTTAGAGGAAATATGCATTTTATACTACTAAATGTGACTTCACACTGCTAAATATTACGTTTTACATCAAAAATATTGAGTTTTCATATTTTACATGTTTGAAGAAAAAAAAAATAAACTAAAATCGCGACCCTAATTTTTGGCATTTTTAGGGTCGGTCGCGGAGGGCAAACAAACATAATTTTTTTTTTGGCCTTATCGTTGTCGACAACAATAAATACAGTCCCTAGAGTTGAAACTTTGAAAGTGGCTTTATCAGGAGATCTAATGCAAACTCAAAATTTCTTTTGACCTTATTGGCAATCTTTGATGTGAAAGGAACATTTTACAAACAAATCTTTCGAAATTTTGTCTAAAGCCCCTTTAAACCGGCCAAGTTAAAGTAGCAGTGAGAAAACGGTTGCTTCATTCCGGCTTTTATTTGTCCCAACAGTAGGCCTGGAAAAAGTCAGGGGTAATGCAATACTATCTGAAAAGCTAACCCTACTTAACAATGTGGACATGTACCAAGGTTAGTAGTATACAAATACAACATGGTATTGAGGGAAGTAGTGAAAATTACTGATCCCGAGGTGTTGAATGCATGTGACTACTACCCGACGCGAAGCGGAGGGAAGTAGCCACATGCATCCAACAACGAGGGATCAGGAATTTTCAATACTTCCCGAAATAATCCATGTTGTATTTGTTTTACTATACCTCATAAATATTTCACTGAATGTAATAAGCAAAACCAAAAAAATCACCTAAAATGTATACTGTTCTGGGTCACCGTATGAATTTCCAACCGAGGGGTGTGGTAGTAGGGGTGCGATAGTTTTTCAATTTTTTCCCTGCATGGGCGTTACGCGCAATTGGGGAAGTAGGCAAAATGCTGTCACGCACATCAGGTTGAACTGTCCAATTATATTTCTTGGTTGCCTAATGAATATTTATGAGGTATAGTAATCAGGGTAAACAATGTGAAATATCAGAAGTTATTGCTAAAATGCTTGTTATAAAGTCTGTTTTGAGTCTTTTAGTTTAAAAAATCTTTTTTTATTATTTTTGGTCTTTAGGTTTTTTAATTGTAAAGTCTTTTTTTAGTTTTTAAAAAAACTTACACAAACAAGATATATCCATGTAGCATAACAGAGTTAACTTTTGGAAGTTGATTCTTCACAAGTTTACAAAAAATATAGCATACCTGTCAAGTCTCCCGATTTTAGGCAGATCTCCCGATCAGGTAGCCATATCTCCCGCTATTTAAAAAAAATCTCCCGATATCTCCTGCATTGAAAAATAATAATTCTGCGATGTTCCCCTAGCGTGTACTACAGACCGTGTACACGGTATATTTTGTTAAGAGATTGAAAATTATTTCGTTTTGTGAGTCGTATATGCGCTTTGGAGACCTTTTTTGTCCCTGTCCCTTTCCACTTTTCAAAAGCTACGTAAATGTTTTTGGGTGTACTTGTTGGGCTTCATATGTCAGTTGCCCATAAACGTCACTCATAAATTTAAGTTATTACAAACTCCCGCATCAGAATATGAAAAAGTTGATAGGTATGATATAGTCTATATGTGGTGGTAATAGAAGTTGCTTACTTGAAAGAATATAGGTCTGAAAGATTGGTATAATCGGACAAATTAGGTCAAAAATCTAAAATAGACTTTGAATTGTACTTTTAGGGTTATCTTGCTGGAATCAGACGTACATTTTGGCTTTAAATTAAACTCTTACCATCGTAATCATAGCGCATGAACACAGTATCACCCTGATGTCAACCTGTCTGGCAATTTATAGCCCGTTGTTTTATTCAAAAGAAATAGACAATGACCGTGGAAACACCCTCGGTTAATTACAATAGAATCATCGAGTTTACTCTCAGTCACCTAAATCGAATTCCATTCCATTGTGGAAAATACTTGAGTCAGGGTGAACTACATGTTGAACTAGTTTGAATGTGTGCTTGTTTAAGCTGAATTATTTTATATTGATAGAAATGTACCAAAAACTCAACTTTGATGCTTTTAAGCAAATACCCCTTCCCAATACCTTATTTTTTCCAAGAACTTTAAAGTCCATATTTAATAGATCACTTGGAGGAGAGGGAATGTGTGCTTGTTTAAGCCATGGAAAAAAGAGATCTCTTTTTTCCATGTTTAAGCTGAATTATTTTATATTGATAGAAATGTACCAAAAACTCAAATTTGGTGCTGTGCTTAATAAGCAAATACCCCTCCAAATACCTTAATTTTTCACAGAATTTTAAAGTCCATATTTAATAGATCACTTGAAGGAAAGGGGTGTCTTAAAGTAACATTTGCAGACTTTTTTTTTTTTGGGGGGGGGAGGGGCTCATGTAATCATCTACCCATCAATATTCCAATTTTGATAGGAAAGCATCCTATGTTTTTAAGCAAATTACCACAAATACACCTACCGGTATGTGCAAATTAATTTCATTTATTATCATAATATAAAGCAGGGGTTCTCAATTAAATTTGTTGATGGGCCATTAGGACAAACGCCAGTTCAAATATACATCTTGGAGTGCCAAATTAAGACCTTTTTCAATGCTTTTCCTATATACTTCTGTATTCCAGAGGCGATCGAAGGGTCAAATAAAAGTAAGGCCCGCGTGCCGCTAATTGAGAAGGCCTGATATAAAACATAGATTTTTGTACAATATCAGATGTCAAATGAATATATCAATGCTATACAAACCATAATTAAAGGTCTGGAAGGAAGATGAATGACGATCTATAGTTCAAGTACTTCCCAGAAATTGATAATTGTTTATTTATATCATTGTCAGGCTATCTTTATAGCGACTAAATGTATCAAGGTGCCCTATTTATCAATATTTATCTTGGTGCACTTTGATCATGCATATAGTGCAGGAGGAAATTGTTGTGATTATTGATAATATGATAACATACGCTGCCGAGGCTTCCCCCCCCCCCCTTTCTGGGGTCTAATACAAAATAAAATATTGATCAAATAGATGCCATAGGGCCCTCTGAATAGATGCCAAGTATAATAAAAAAAAAACTTGAATGAATGCATCAGTGACATATTGCTTGAAGATCCCTTGCATCATTAAACATGTAAGGCCCAAAAAATTGTTTGGCCTTTTCCAACCGACCCTAATTTTGAAAATCTGGGGAAATGTTTTTACTGTACGAAAGAATATCGACCCTAATTTTCAAATTTCCAGAAAACCTTTTTTCTTTTCAGTTTTTACAGGCAAAGTAGTTAAGCAAATAAATATTTTAAAATGTTCTTATGATCTTCTACATTGTTTTAAACTGTTGACTAGGTGTTGGAAATCATAAATCATCCATTTTCAACCCTTATTTTGGCTGTTTATACATTTGTACAGCTTTATGCCTGAGAAAAATGAAAATTGAATATTAAAAAAAAATTATCCCAACCAACCGACCGACCACCCTTCCTCTGAAAGGGCATAAACAAACATATTTTTATTTTTGGCCTTAGCCAGATAATTGTCTCTTTTTGGACCATTACATGAAGGTTTTTAGTAGACTTTTCCAGGGGTGGAGGAAACCCTCACAGGGTTCCCAGCCCATCAGGGATAATCATTTTACTTTTTTCCAGTCAGGGAAAAGTCACGGAATTTGATAAAAAATGTCTCAAATCAGGGAAAAGTCAGAGAATTTTGGTCGTCCCAGAAATCAAAAGTAGTCAGTGAGACTCTTTATCAAACAACATTGGAGATCGAGACTAGGCCTTCCGAGACCGATACTTTTAACATCCAAGACTATGACCGAGACCTATAATCAGTTATTAAAATAATTATCATGGAATTTTGATACTTCATCAGGGAAAAGTCAGGGAATTTTGTTTTCTTGAAATGCTGGGAAACCTGCCTCAAAGTGTGTCTTAGGGGCGCACCATTAGATTTCCAAGGGGGGAGCAGGAAGTTGGGTTCGGGTGGATTTTTTTTTTCGCGTCCCGTTCTGGGGCAAATTTTTTCTTCTTGGAAATTACTGTTTTTTCCCCTATTCCATGTTCAGGGTGAATTTTTTTTTTCTTCTGCCTATGGAGGGGGAATTTTTTTTTCTAAAAACTTCCTGCTCCCCCCCTGGAAATCTAATGGTGCGCCCCTTAATTGGACAACATCAAGACATTAAAAATGTATGTTTTGTTTCCTTCTCTCTTCCAGGGTTGTTATACCAGTACTGAGCGTATTTTCATTATATTTTACAATAACAGTAGTCTATGCCATAGTTGTTGCCAAAGATACATATACAGAATGTTTTGGTGAGTACAAAAGTAAACTGCATTGTCCATTATGTCCTTCAACCAATTTCACTAAGGTCAATAAAAAAAAAGTTTGTCTCAGAAACCCTTTGCAAAAAATATATGTGGTATGCGATTTTTCATTTTTTTTAGGAAATTAGCTATGTGGTATGCGATATTTCTTTCTTCTTTTTTTTTAATGTTCTAAAGCTTTGATCGCCCAAATGTATGTGAAGTGCCCAGTTTGTAAGAGAGACAGACCAGCGCATAGCCCTATGCCCTAAATTCATTTTCACATAGCAATGCGCACAGGTTTCTGAGACGAACTTTTTTTTGGGGGGTGGGGGCTAACATTTATGATGTGTCCTTAACTTGTGGTCTAGATATGTAGTTTTACAAGGAACCCAATTTTTAAAATTTCATACAAATTATACAATTTCTTTCATTTGGTCAGTCAAGTCAGGATATTCTCTTAACGATTGGGGTATAAAGTGGGATTTACCTTACCATCCTTCCAAGTGTCTGATTATAAACTCCGCATCATAAATTCTTACCCATGATTTCTACATGCCGGCAGATGGATTAAATTAATGTTTTTCATATAATGTTCGGCGCACCAATAGAGTCTCATCGATTTGAAGTATGAATGTATCAAATTCTCCAACCAGCAACACCGATTTTCAAAGAACGGATGATTTAAAAAAAAATACCTCTGAACTAAATTCTTGCTAATTCCTGAACGACATACTGAGGGTAAAACCACAGACACCATGACTGCACACCGTGAGTAGCAGGGATCAATAAAACTAGGATTCGCTCCACAGTGCGGGCTATTCAATTCATCGTGACGGCACACGATAGCATTATTGACCCGTTGGGTACCGTATTAACAGTAACCACTGGCCCTGTACTCATTTGGTACTGATAATAGTTCTCTGCGTGTTATTGATCAATTTATGCACCTATCACTTGTAATTCCGGGTACCCGGGCACTAGCGGGGAACTCGTCATGCTCGTGCGGGGAAGTTGTGCATGCTGATGTCCCCGCCAGGCGGGGAACGCGTGCGGGGATGCAGCAGGGGCTCGATGGTGACCATTTAGGCGGGGAATTTGACCGGGATGTAAATCTATGAAATTTGAGCCTTTTCCCTGTGGTATGGGTCCAGGACTTCGTCGGTGACTCAGATTTGAGGATGCCCCGCCCTACGGGGGAGTCGGCGGAGTGTTAGGCGGGGACTCATCAAATTGTGATGAACGAGCTCGGGCGCATTCCCCGCTAGCGCCCGGGTACCCGGGGGCCGGAGTTACAAGTGATAGGTGCATTACAACAATTGAATTCAGAGGTAAATTGTTAAAATCATTCATTCTTTGCAAATCAGTATCGCATGTTAAAGAACTTGATACATTCTGACTAAAAATCGATGAGACTTGGTTGATGCGCCAAAATTTATCAGAAAAAGTAAATTTAATTAATCTGCAGGCGAGTCGAAATCATGGGTAGGAACTTATGGCGCGGAGTTTATCAATGACCAGGGATCGATTTCACTAACGTTAAAATGCATCGTTAACCCATCGTAAGACCAAAACCCATCGTTACCTACGACCACCTCGTGACCCCACGCAACGTTAACAAAGGGTTCGATTTTTCTAATGCACAATTCATATACCCTGCGATGCAGTGAACACTTACGAAGGGTTTTCACGTCTTTGTGAAGTCTAGTTGTAGTTACGAGCTGAACCCTTCGTTAGCTACGATGCATCGTAATGTTAATGAAATCGACCCCTGGTGTACCACGTGTGCGGTGCCATCAGTTTTAATTATAAACTGAATGGTTATAAACTGAATGGTACTCTTTTGAATCGGACTACCTGCATTAAAGATCTAAATGTACTATGGAGCTATTTGTTTATCTAACATCAAAAAATACCACAAAATATTGCGTACCATGCCCCACTGCCATATTTGTGCTATAATATTGACTGTATCAAGTTCTTTCTTCCTCTCACCAGATCCGTATTGGATAATGTTATCATCTGTTGAAGTCGTTCTTGTACAGTTTTTCTTGTGTGCTGGAATGCTAATCACCAGAAAATTAAACACGGTGCAAACGCAAGATAGTGAAAGAAGAGCGCAGAAAAGAAATTTATGGAGGTACGTTTTTTTTTTTCCTTTTTCTGATTTCAAGAACCAAGAAATAATATCAAGTCTAATTGTAATACTGTATCCACTACAGGGTCGTACGGAGGCATGTAAGCCAGGGGGGGGGGGCAAACACATTTGCCGTCCCGAATTCATGTTTCGTCCCGATGCATATACCGTCAATAGTGCACAAACATTTTGCTATTTTCAGCAAAAATCAATGTAAAACATTGATATTTGTGCTAAAATAGGCTTATTTTGACTAAAAATTTACGGGACAGTAAAGGTAGTAAAAGATCGTCCCGCCAGCGTTCCGCTTTTTCGAGCCTTTTTTCTGCCCCCCCCCCCTGCTTCGTACAGCCCTGATCCACTCATCTAATTCAACAACTGATTTTCTGAATGTGTATTGCCTTTAGGCCACAAAAAAGAGGTTAATCTCAGAAACCGTTTGCAAAAAAGCTATGTGGTATGTGGGTTTTTTTTAACACTCTAAAATTTTGATCACCCAACTTTTGTTTGTGAAGTGCCCAGTTTTTAAGTACGATCCCGTCTGTTTTAACTATGGGAAGTCCAACAGTTGAAAAAAATTCAAGGTAAAATTGCAATAGCAAATGACAGCAACCCGGACGGCGGCCTATCGCTGGATTACTCTCGATAAAAAAAGAGAGAGAGAGAGACCAGCGCATAGCTCTACACACTAAATTCGTTTACACATAACAATGCGCACAGGTTTCTAAGACAACTTTTTTTACATTAATTTTATTTCAGACCAACATGCCAGAAAATGTTGAAATGCTTTAATGTTTGGATCATAGAGTATTAATAGAGGGAAGTAGTGAAACTTACTGATCCTGGGGTGTTGAATGCATGTGACTACTTCCCAATGCGAAGCGGAGGGAAGGAGTCACATGCATCAAAAAATGGGATCAAGAATATACAAATATAATAAGAATATACCATGTTGTACATGGTATTGAGGGAAGTAGTGAAAATTACTGATTCCGAGATGTTGAATGCATGTGACTACTTCCCAATGTGAAGAGGAAGGAAGTAGCCACACGCATTCAACAATGAGGGATCAGGAATTTGTAAAACTTCAAGAAATGAAACATGTTGTATTTGTTTTACTATACCTCATAAATATTCCACTGAATTGCTTTACAATTTTTACCCAGCGTGGGTATTACGAGCACTTGGGGGAAGTAGGTAAAATACTTTCACACTGTCAGGTTGAACCAAGAAGTTATCATAGACTAGAGTCGGTTCGAGAAAAGCTATTCAAGGATAATAGGTGTTTCTTTTGTTCCATCAATACAGCCTACTTGAATTTTCTATGTTATAGCGTGTTGGCGGTTAACTTTGAAAACAACCATGTTATATTTAATCCGGTTATGACACAAAGAAGCATGATTTGAAACAAAGAAATGACAAAAGTGCACTCCAGGGCACTTTGTGATCAGAATAAATGAAAAGAGGATGGTTTTACAAGAATTTTCATATCAAACTGATTAGCGTACGATAGCGTACAGTTAAGATATTTGTAATTGCAACGGACAGCTCTAGTCCATTCGGTATATGTTTGCAACTTACACAATAATTAAAAAAATGCGGTTGTAAGCATACAAATGACGAAATGCACTGTGATCAAATAGGTCGATAACATCTTTCCGGTAAGCAGACTACACTAGATCATGAATACAAGTAGTGGACATTGGTTCGACTAATCAAGTCTTTTGATTAGATATGAGCTCTGAGACGTCAATACAAAAGCGTACTTAATTTGCGTTAGTAATAATCGGATTAAGTACGACATAGTTGGTACAATGGCATACATGATCGAGCCGACTCCAGTCTATGGTAACTTCTTGGTTGAACTGACCAATTATATTTCATATATAAATATTTGTGAGGTATAGTAAGATGATTTGTCAAATTTTTTGAAGGGAGGGATAGTATTTTATCAATTTAAAAGGTTTGTCAGATGGCAAATAGTTGAACTGGATGAGTGGATTCGATATATTGACACCTATAGACCATATCGATAATTGACATAATCCCGCCATTGATGGGGTAAATCCACAGAACCGGACGGGGAATCAAAACTCAGAACGAGGCCAAGTATGATAAACACACTACTTGCTCTCGCTCTGAGTTCCGTTCCCCGTCCGAT